>CATIWQ010407081.1:0-13741 GCA_949673415.1 Euphorbia schlechtendalii | reverse complement strand
TATATATATATATATATATATATATATATATATATATAGACACACACATATGTATACGTATATGTACATATATGTATACTTATATGTACATATATGTATACGTATATGTACATATATGTATACCTATTAGCAGTTGAGAATTTTCCAAAATACGACCGGTTAGCACTGGCTCTATGTATTATTCAAGGAATCATGAGGTATACTCTTTAAACAAGAGGTTGAAAGAACTGAAATTTCACAGGGTAAATGGGCATATCATTTCAAATTAAAGTTTTCCTAATTATTAGGCTACAAGACTAATAAAAATAAATTAATTTTACGGGAATTTACTTAATTAATGTGTTTGTCATAATTCATTCAATAGTCTTTACATTTTTTCATTTCTTCCTAATTCATTCAATATGTTTGTCATAATTTATTACGTTTTTATTTTTTATTTACTTCTAAAACCATTTATTTTTCTAACATGATGTTTTAGAATATTTTTTTCATTTTCATGTTTTTTTTCAAAATAAGATCCATGATACTATATTTTTTCCTAACTTTTTTACCGATACATATGTGTTTATATTTGTCACATAGTTGAAACATATTATTGATTAAATACATATAAATATAACATAATTAGACATAATATAAGTAAACTTTGGTAAAAATATAACAAGATTACATCAATTTGAATTAATTATAAGAAAACTATGAGATATCTATAAAACTGGAATTTGTTATATTAAAATTAATTATATGATAACTATAAACTATGATTATATTATAATAAAAATAAATTAAGCACATAAGATAAACTATATACACATAAATATAACACGATTACATCAATTAGACATATTATTAATAAAATCATGGTATAAATATAACAAATTTACGTTGATTACATAAATATTTTTGGATTTTTCGGGATTTTTCTATAAATAGTCGGACATTTTTGGATTGAAGGGGGCTCAAATTTCAAAGAAAAATTCTCTATTTCAGATAAAAAAACACAGATAAAAATATTTTCTTTTCTTCTAATTTTTTCTCGGATCCAAAACACATTTGGATCCCAAATCTCTTCATCTTTTAATCAAATTTTTTCATCTTCTTTTCTTTAAATATCCTCAGATATTCTTGAGTCTAACATAAATTTAGAACCCGAGTCTGATTATCTTTTGGATAAATAAGCACGTATTTTCCAATTAAATCACACTAAAATTCCAAGAATTAAACGAAAATTTTTTGGACTTTTACATCAACAATTTCACCTGAACTAAAGGACGAGGAGGACTTCCAAAGGCCGAACAGATACACCGAAGTGGATGTATACTGCAAGGGTAAGCTTCTGAGTTCCTAGAGTTGCGAATTTCATGCTTTCATCTGCTTTCATTTTCTTCTGATTTTATTTGTAGACCTAGGAATTATTTTTATTCCTTATTATTGTAAATTGTGTAGTAATCTCTTCTTCATCTTTTATTTCTTTTTAATTTTTAAGTTAGAATACCCCCACGAAGGGAATAAAATATATTCTCGGATAACAGACCTCACCTTATGCCATGCGATTATTTTCACTAATAAAATTGATCAATATACGTGTAAATAAAAATGAACCAATTTTTATTTAAATTGACAACTTTAAATCGTCGATGTTTTAATTAGGCCACACGGGCCTCGCTAAAATCAAATCGAGCATATGTGATATCCCATGTGCTAACCTTTGTGGATGTAGGTTAGATGTATGTTTAGGATTTTATTTTTCCTTTGGGTATTGCACATATTTTATGGAAAATGTAATTAATAGGTTAGCGAGCGGTTGCATCCCCCGATTTTTGGAAGCCTTGTAATTTTTATTTCCGCATTTACTTTCCGCATTTATTTACTGCTTTGTGGATGGATTTATTTAATGCTTGATGTATGGATTTGCTACTTTCTGTATGCGCATTAAATCATGCACATAAACTCCAAAAATGACCTAAGTGCGAATATGTATAGCTAAAAAAATACGGTTTTCTGTAATGTAATATAATGTGACCACTTAAGAAATAAGCAACTTATCCCGGACCCAAATCTCTGCGTCTTGGTGGGCAGTCCCCCAGACGTTAAGCCTCACAGGACTCTAATTCCTGGAAAGAGCCAATCCAGGTGCCGACTCCACACTAAGAGACGACGGATTCAGGTTCGAACAGATCTAAAATGTTTTTCTTTTTCTCTTTCAACCTTTTCCCCGGTCCCCGACCCAATGCTTCTTTTTCAAACACCCCGGTGGACCATGCCTATCTTCTTCCGCGCGCTCTTGGCCCACCGCTCCATGTCTCCCGCTCACAGTAGCGACTCCGCTGGGGATTTTTTCTAAAACTTATTTTTCAAAGGTTTTAGATTTTGGATAAGTGTCGAAAATTATTGATCACATTATTCCGTTTTCTCTTAATTATGACATATTCATAATAACTCATTGCAATTGAAGGGATTAGCCTATAAGTCTAAGGTACCCCTATTACCGCGAACCTCTCTCTTATACTAATCTGCCTCCTTGAGAAAAGATAGTACTTGAGCGAGTGGAGCACTTGTTGCCATATCACATGTATCTCCCTCAACCCATTTGGGGAGAGGCTTGGAGTGTATTTTAGCACAACAAGAACCTTCTACATCAACAACCCATTTACAAACCTCATGTAAATAAACCATAGGCATTTTCGCTAGGGTGTTACCCAAACACGCGATCATGCATTATATTTTCCTGCAGGTGCACTCCTTAGTATCCTCGCGGTACTAAGATGAACCAAACTTAGGATAGAGACTAGCCAAAAACCCTACACGCGGGAGTTGTATGGTTGGAAGTTTGGACGTTGCATGCTATGTGCTATGTGTATACTACTTTCAATTTGTCATTGAACAAATGTCATGCTAACGACGAATTTTTATGCAGACACTTGAACGCACACACTCAAGATATTAAATGTATATATCACGATACCAAACCAATATCACATACACTTAGGCACAATTGACACTATAGATTATGTCACCCTATGACAACATAAAACCACTTAGGAACATCACTTACCCCTTTTCAGGGAGATGTCCACTTCACATCCCGCTATTAGCCTGTACATGGCAAACATATCTTCCTTTTACTACATGCACAATCTGATCTTCTGCTTGTATATATTAGCTTGGAGAAGGCCTGCTCTATGCCTGGTCCGTGTTTCATCGATCGTGGCCAGTCTGGAGGGAGTTCCATACACTGACTCAAGTGAGGACTCGGGTTCAGACTCATATTCAGTTCAACACACGTCAATCATGGCCAATCCACAAGAAGAAGGTGTTGGGGAAGATCACCCTGTCCTAATGGGACAAAATTCTCAGCAATCGTCGGTGAGCACCGAGATTGCAATTGCCCTGATAGCCTTTGCCAACAGCGAATAGATAGCATCACTCTTTTGCCAACATATAGGGAGGTCTAGAATGCAGCGTCCAACCCTGAGGTCACCCTTTACAATGTCTATCCAACAGGGGGACCTCCCACCTCACACATGGTGCCCCCATATACCTTTTATCAATTCGGGGCAGGACAAAGTCAGCTCAACCAAACTCCGATTGGGCAGCCATGATATAACTTTGACAATCTTCCCCAATTCTTCCCAGGATAAATGGGGCAGCCAGCATTCGCACTAGGGCCTTTCTACCAAGGAATGACCCAACAACATATTCCTAACTGGAGTAAGTCGGTCACCTCACAGTTCTAGACACCTCAACTACCCCATTTTGTGGCATATCCCCAGGGACAATAAGGATCTTATCTAAGCGCAGGGAACGCCATCCTTCAACAACTAGGAATGGCGGAACTATGGTAACAGTTCTTGGCCACTCACGGTGGTTACCTAAGGAACACATACCCTGCACAATCGACAATCGAGGATGAAGACAGCTTGCCCCCAAACTTTAGAATGCCATAGTTTGAGAAGTATGTGGGATCTAGCAACTCGCGTGCTCACATAACGCACTATCAGACGGCGATGAGAGCACTGAGGGTCAGTGACCGAATGATGGCTAAGCTCTTCGTCGTCACCTTAGGCCACCCAATCAACAAATGGTACAGCCACCCTCTGCTGCATATAGCCACAGATTGGAATAGCCTCGCTCAAGCTATGCTAGGGCATTATGGTTTCAACTCTCAAATGGAAACCACAATGCAACATCTAGAGGCTATAAGACAAAGGTAGGGTGAGAGCTTTAAATCCTACTATACATGTTGGATGGCTACACAAGTCAGGCTGCAGACTCGTTTGACCCCACCAGAGATGATAACAAAGCTGTTGGACGGCGCACTGCCACCATACAGGAACAATATCGGATCTGATAGCTTCTCTTGCTATCAAGAAGTATTTGAGAAGGTGGAGAGGATGGAGCACTTCGAATCCATTGATGCATATGAGGGGCACTAACCCATGATGAATAATTATGTAATAAATTAGCATTTACTACTTTTCCTACGAGGCTTCTTTTGAATTATTTTTAAATAAGTTGAACATTGTTTATATTTTATCAATGACATCACGCATTCTCATAAGCATATACATAATGTTTTTAGCACGCGTGACATGTCATGTCATTAAATTAATTTGGGTATAAATAGATTCCCCATAATAAATTCCAATGATTTGACTCTTGAGAGAAAGTGAGAGATAAATACATGTACTTAGACAACGCGTGATAGCAATACAAGGACGAAAGATCAATGGAAAGATCTCTAAGCACGAAACATCCACTGTCTCAACCAAGAGAACAAAGCACGTAAAGATCAAAAGGATCAGAGCTAGAATAATGCCAAAATGTTGACCAAGTAAGTTGGGACTAAACAACCGGTGCAATGCCACAAAGAAGGAGTTGGAGCATTGAACACGTTAACAAATCCATCACCACCATTCATGAGACCAAACAACCGGTGTAATGCCACAAAAAAGGAGTCGGAGCATTGAACACGTCAACAATTCCATCACCACCATTCATGAGACCGAACAACCGGTGCAATGCTACAAAGGAGTCAGATCATGAACACATCAACAACTCCATCACACGGATCACCACAACTCATGGGATAATCAATACTAAAGATAAAAAGGTGTCAAATTGTTGAATACGTCAACAACTCCTTCGCACGGCTTGCTACTATTTGTGGGGCAATCTTCAAGGCTCATCATCATATACACCTCAAGCCAGCAAAGCGGAGTGAGAACCAACAATCAACCAGAAATGCTGAATAAGAAAACAAATGAAGTTATGGACATGGACGGTGATAGATCTACCAAATCAACCAAGTCTTACACAATTTCTATCACGCATAGGTGAAAGAAATAAATCTCTAAAAAGCAGTACAAACAAAAAATAAATTTGTAATTAGCCTGTCAATTAACACTCGGTTAGTTGAGCAAAAATTAGGGCTTCTTTTCAAACCATAAAAAGAATAGTCCGCTGAGTTGAAAACTCGAAAAGGGCGGCTCAAGCAAAACTTAGGACATCAAGAGAACCACATTGATTAGAAAACCAGAAAGGGCTAATTGATGGCAGGAGTCAAATAGTTAGAACCATTTATACCCCTGTTAAGTTCATCAATGAATTGTCATTTTTGCCAAATATTTATGCATATGCTTATCTTGATTGCTTGCATGTCAATGGTAGAATGTTGTAAGTAAACATCCAAAAAATGAAAAAATATAAAAGAATAAAATACAGAAAAATAAGGTTGCTGGATTGAAAACTTGAAAGGGTAGTTTAGGAAAAAATTAAGACAAGTTTCGATAGATTGAAAACCCGCAAGGGTGATCTATGCAAAACTTAGAACCAAAGAAATATCAAATTCATCATCTCCTCCTCGGAACGGTACGAGGCATCATATACCTTCAACACTTCAGGCAAACAGCTTCCAAGCGATCATCGCTGACACAACGCGGGATCAACGACTCATCCAAACTTTCCTCAAATCAGATCCAAGCTATGAACTCGAATCTGATTCAACGAACCCATGGTCATCGCTTTGAGGGAGTCATCCATGGAATCCCTAACAAGACAAGTCATAGGGGTAACCATGCACCAGCATAAGAGAATGCTCTTCACTAAATGAAGCCCACGACGCCTATAATAGATGAACATACATCATATGATAAAAATTGTTCATGCATAAAATCATGCATACATTACATTCGCATCACGTCATTTACAGGTAAAGACGATGCCAAACCGGGTAACATTGTCCCAATAAACAAGAATCCCCACCTCCACATGAGGAACCTACAAACAAGACAATGGCTCACTCAAGCCTAAAGTCAACGTTACAATGCCACAAAAGCCTCCTAAACAACAGAGCGGTTCTGGGGACATCCCCGAATTTCTATTAAACTTATTTACTTATTATGTTTTAATTTTTGATTGAAGGGGTAAACATTTTTGCTTCGCATAAACTCAATCAAATAACTGAAACATTCACCATCAAATGTATTAACATTATCTTTTCTCTGATTTGTTACAAGAAGCAAGTTAACATCATATTAAGGAAATAAAAAACACAACCGAAGAAGGAAACGGTTATCTCAATGGCTGAAGAATGAAACAGTCTCATTTATCAACCGAAGAATAAAACGGTTACCAACCACTAAAGGGATGTCGTAGAAAGAAACGATCGACTCGCCTACAAGGGGCACCAAGTACCTAAAGGATTCCGAAGAAAGAAAAGGATGACCCTATGAAGACACAGCGCCAGAAAGGAAGGCCTACGTTATCACCAATTGGGAACAAGAAGCCAAACAGTCTTGCGAGCTCGCCAACGAGTCTGGCGAGGTCGCCAAACTTTTTAGCAACCCCGCCAAACTTTTTTTCCTTTTTTGGATTTTCTGAGACTTTTCTATAAATAGTCGGATATTTTTTAATACAAGGGGGCTCGAAATTTCAGAGAAAAACTCTCTCTTTCAGATAAAAAAAACACAGATAAAAATACTTTCTTTTCTTCTAATTTTTTCTTGGATCCAAAACATATTTGGATCCCAAATCTCTTCATCTTTTAATCAAATTTCTTCATCTTCTTTTCTTTAAATATCCTCAGATATGCTTGGGTCTAAAACAAGTTTAGAACTCGAGTCTGATTATCTTTTGGATAAATAAACACATATTTTCCAATTAAATCACACTAAAATTCCAAGAATTAAACGAAAATTTTTTGGACTTTTACATCAACAATTTCACCTAAACTAAAGGATGAGGAGGACTTCCAAAGGCCGAACGGATATGCCGAAGTGGATTTATACCGCATGGGTAAGCCTCTGAGTTCCTAGAGTTGCAAATTTCATGCTTTCATCTGCTTTCATTTTCTTCTGATTATATTTGTGGACCTAGGAATTATTTTTATTCCTTATTATTGTAAATTATGTTGTAATCTCTTCTTCATCTTTTATTTCTTTTTAATTTTTAAGTTAGAATACCCCCACGAAGGGAATAAAATACATTCCCGGATAACAAACCTCACCTTATGCCATGCTATCATTTTCACTAATAAAATTGATCAACATACGTGTAAATAAAAATGAACCAATTTTTATTTAATTAACAACTTCAAATCGTCGATGTTTTAATTAGGCCACATGGGCATCGCTAAAATCAAATCAAGCATATGTGATATCCCATGTACTAACCTTTGTGGATGCAGGCTAGATTTATGTTTAGGATTTTATTTTTCCTTCGGGTATTGCACATATTTTACGGAAAATGCAATTAATAGGTTAGTGGGTGGTTGCATCCCCTGATTTTTTGAAGCCTTGTAATTTTTATTTCTGCATTTACTTTCCGCATTTATTTACTGCTTTGTGGATGGATTTATTTAATGCTTGATGTATGGATTTACTACTTTCTGCATGGGCATTAAATCATGCATATAAACTCCAAAAATGACCTAAGTGGGAATATGCATAACTAAGAAAATACAGTTTTCTGCAGATGTAATATAATGTGACCACTTAAGAAATAAGCAACTTATCCCAGATCTGAATCTTTGTGTCTTGGTGGGCAGTCCCTCGGACGTTAAGCCTCGCAGGACTCTAATTCCATAAAAGAGCTAATCCAGGTGGTGACACCACACTAAGAGACGGCGGATTCAGGTTCGAACCGATCTAAAACATTTTTCTCTTTCTCTTTCAACCTTTTTCCCGGGTCCCCGACCCAATGCTTCTTTTTCAAACACCCCGGTGTACCGCGCCAATCATCTTCCGCGCTCTCTCGGCCATGTCGCCCACTCACACTTAACAATACACTTTTGATAATTAAATTAAATAATAGACAAAACAGTAATTATTTATACAAAACATTACATTTTCTTTTTGTATTTCCCTTAATTTTATGACTTTTAGGACAAAACCAAATTCGAAAAATCACATTAACTCACAATATTTGACTGAATTTCCTCCCCTTTTAAAAACCACAAATTCTCAAAATAGGGTTGTTTCCACTCCTTTATGTTACCCCGCAGGTAGTCACCCCGAATGGTCAATTTGAAGAGCCAAAACTAGCTGAAGCAGTTTTAAACTGGCATACTGATAATGCAAGAGTGCAAAACTAATACTTACATCAGATTGACAGAAAGCTGGATCATTTGACAACCACTAAAACTTCCACATCCAAAGAGATAAATAATCTTCATTCCATCATCATAGAATCCCATAGAAAAACATCTAAAGAAATTGCTAAATTAGATCGTTCACTAAGATCTCTTATTGGCAAAAAGAAATTTAGAGCAAAGTTTAAGCAGAAAGAAGCTGAGATCAGTCACCTCAAGATTGAACTTTAAAAAATGGAGAATGATCTTTCTAAGATAGGGATCCAACCACCTCCAAGCTTAGAGGAAACACCAAACCTTTTCCCATATCATCCATCCACTTACCATAATCCATTTCCACCACCTACACAAAGCTTTCAACCTTTCAAACCAATTTATGAAACCTTTTCCAACCTCCCAAAACCACCAATTACACAAAAAAACTTTACCCTCTACTACCCCTCCTACTACTGTACAAGATTATCTGAAAAATCTAGAAAAATAACCCATGCAATTTTCCCTTGACCAAATATCCTTTACCTCTTTTTCTACACCTTCAAAATTTCCATTCAATTCTAAGGATCAAATTGCTGATATCTTAGAAATCCTCATGGCTGAACCAACAGTAGAAGAACCTCATGTTGATGTCTTTGATTCTAATGTTGAAGATATGGAAGATACTCATGCGGGTTATCATCCACAACATAACACATCTACTACTCTAGGATCAAGTCCCTGGTTTACTTTTAACAAACTTCCTGCACACAAATGGTGAAATGTTATTGATGAAATGGGAGCATGGATTGATGTTCAAATGATGAAACAAGGAGCCAATTTTCCTTCAGTACTCTAAGAATTAGTCTCCTAATTCACAGGAACTCTCAAAGAATGGTACTAGAGTCTTGGATATTACCGGTAAATTAGTTTTCTTCAAATAACTAATTATGCTGCTGCTCTTGGTATTATCCACCAGAATTTCATTGGAGATTTCTCGATTTATGAAAGAAGAATCAAACAAGAGTACTTTGATATGAAATGCTATTCTTTAAAGCAAAGTGATTTGGAGATACATTATAAAAGAATGTCTTAGCGATATTACATGTTGAATGGTTACAATGATCCAAACCTTCGATATATATATATATATATATATATTGCTTCTCTTCCTCCAGATTTACAACCTGAGATCAATAGGCTTATAGCCCAGACAAAGAAAAACATTTCAAATATTAGTCTTGGAGAAATTCACTAGATTACTCTTGCTGCACTTGAGAGAATGTGCGAACAACACACCTTCTTCACAGAATTTCATCTTTCTCAATTTGTGTCATGATTGGTCCTGGAAGATTCTGCCAATGGTATCCATGTGGCTATGTCGAGAAACTTTTTTCATCTCTGTGAAAATATGGCTTATGAAGGATGAATATACTGAGCATGGGATCAATCTTGAATTGTCCTATCTTTGGGTTATAGAGACCTTCAAACTGGATTTATCTTTGTAACCTGTCAAGAAGAGTAAACAGTAGTGAACTGACATGATCAGGGTTAGTGATATAGTAATACAGGGATAATAGTGGAACTTGAATGGCGATAGAATAGAGAACTGGAAAGCACCATATGCACCAAAGTTCATGTTCAAGGAGTTGAATTCTAGGATGAAGGGTCCAAACTAACAGGAATGGGCAGTCTTTGAGATAGAGAGATTGGTCTGGTATTCTTCTTAGTTGGACTGTTTTGGCAAGGTAGCAAAAAATGTTTTTTTTTTCATATTCTTGGATTTGTTGGAGTGAGCTGAAATCAGCGCCCAGAGGAAAACTTAATTTACTTATTGGGGATAAAGGTGTTACCCAGAAATTTTCTGAGAAAGTAGAGGTAGCCATCTAAACAAGAGGGATAATTGCTTGGGATGTGTTTAAGGAGATTATTTGTGGTCTGGAGAGCATATCTGGAATTAGGTTCGTATCTCCTCTTATATGCTCAGCTGTGAAATAATACTTTGCGAACCAATCCTTGAGCCTTAGCATTTGTGCAGTAAGAATTGATTTTTTTTGGAAGTCAAGAATCTTTGGAAAAGTTGAATTGTCCATTCTTACTGTAAAGTGGTGGTAGACAAGATGGAACTCAAATTTTTGGATTCCATACTTTACAGCTAAGACTTCTTTTATCATGGAGTGATAATGCTTTTCTGATTCTTTGAATTGTCTGCTTGCATGACCACAATAGTGCTCTGTCCCATCAAAGATTTCAATCAATACTTCTCCCCAATACTCATCACTTGCATTTGTTTATAAAATACGCCTTCCTTCTCCTGGAATCTTTATGGGTGGGGGAGATTATGCCAATTTTTTCAGTTGTTGGACAGCTGTAGTTTGCTCTGGACCCCATGAGAAATGATTTTTTCTAGTTATTTTTTATAATTGACTAGTGTATATTGTAAAATAATGGATAAAATTTCTAAGGAAGTTGATCGTGCCAAGAAACTATTTAATTTGTTTTAGGGATAAGTTTTCATCATGAAACTTCAATAATTCTTGAGCAATGTGGGGACCTGGTGTGTACTTTCCTTCTTTGAAGTGCATGCCTAAAAAGTCTATTGATAAGAAACCAATAGTGCTTTTCTTTTCAGAAATCATGATTCCATATCTTTTGACAAGATCATGGAACTGATGGAGTAATTCTTGGTGAGACTTTGTATCTTTTGAAAATAAAAGAATATCGTCAATGTATATCAAGGCACTATGAAGGATAGGCTCGAATATTCTCATCATGGCTCTTTGAAAAAGTGAAGGGGTTGTCTTTAATCCAAAAGGCATGACTTTCCATTGATACTGTGCTGTGGGAATACAGAACGTCGTTTTGTATCTTTCTTCAGGATGAACTCCAAGTTGCCAGAACCCTGCTTTAAGATCAAATTTTGAATAAACCTTTGCATCATGGAGATGAACAAACAAAGAACTCATCTTTGGTAAAGGAAATTTATCATCTCTGAGGAAATGATTTAGAGGTTTGTAGTTAATGACAAGCCTCTTTTTTCCCCGAAAATTTTTTGACCTCTTTTCCACATAAAAGGCTTGATAGGCCCACAAAGATTGAGTGGGTTCAATAAGGCCTTGGGCTAACAACTAAGAACATTCTTCTTTGGCTAGCTTTAGGTCTGTGGGTGTCATTCCTGGGTGAGTGGCATTGGTTGGGTTAATGTCTTCATTTAGTTTGAAGGGTAATTTAATGAAAAAGGAAGGGTTTGTCCAAAGAGGATCTGGGTGTTTAAACTGTGAGTGAGAATCAGCACATGAATCTAGAATTTGATCTCTCAAAGGTTGATAATCATTTGAAAATTCTTCAAGGGAGAAAAGTTTTTGGGTATGGGTAAAGGGTTTGAAGAAGTGTTTAAATTTCAACCCATCGGGAAGAATTCTAAGCCCATTAGCCTTTTTGTAATCTCTGAAGCTAATAAGGATATCCTTGTCTGGTAATGAGGATCCAAGGACTTTGGCCCAAATTATACAATTTGGAAAGAAATGTATTCCAATTAGCTTCTTTGACCTTAATTCCATTCGCAGCCTTGAAGTATGTCTTGTATTTTTCCCAATCTTCAGGAGGAAGAATATCTGGATTCATAATTGTTTGGAATGAACCCGTATCAATGAATGCAATTACAGGAATTGGGTTTGCATACTTCGAAGGTAGAACTTGAATTTCAACATGTGGCATCATGTCTTCATCAGACGCAATATCGTCTTTGTTGGATTGAATCTTACAATCTTGTAGAAAATAAATAGGAATGTTGTTGTCAGTATCTTCTGATGATGAAGTATCAGAAGATGAATCCCATTCAACTGCATAGACTGTATCTTCAATCTGCTCACTTTGCTCAGAATACAAAGATTCTATGTCCACTTCAGCTTCTTCAATGCTATATAATGAAATAAGCCTTTGTGCTTTGGCTGGCTTGTTGGGGCAATTTTTTGCAAAATGACCCTTCTTTCCTCAAGCAAAACATCTGTTGGAACCTTTGTTTTTCCCACGATTGTGTTTCTTCTTGAAGTATTTGAACTTCTGATAGGGACACCGTTTGTATGATTTACCATATCAGAATTTCTTCTTTTTGTATCCTTTATGAAAGGAGTTTGATTTGCAATGACACTTATCCCAACATTTAATCTCAAGATGAGATTTTTGGCAAACTTGTTTAGCAAGTTTGTTGTTGTGGAGAATTTCTCTGAAGAAGGTGAGTTGTTCGCACATTCTCTCAAGTGCACCAAGAGTAATATGGTGAATTTCTCCAAGAGTAATATCTGAAATGTTTTTCTTCGTCTGGGCTATAAGTCTGTTGATTTTTTTGCCACTTTTCCACTGATAAGTTTAATAACTTTTTCGCAAAGAGTTTTGCTATATATTAATGGCACCAAAGACTTGTTCAGGTAAAGTATAATGTTGTCATATCAAGATAGAAAAATGATGATAACTACAAGTATACAGTTGCAATGTAGTTTTAAAAGATATCAAACCCACAGGGAAGGAGTAGCTCTAAAGATCAACAAGGAAGACAGAATAAAGAAAATAAAATAGATTTGATATTTTGGATAGGAGGGTTAGAAGAATGAGTAAATATAGATATGAAAGATTCGAGAATCTAAATATATAGATTTTCCCTACGAAATAAGGATAGCAGAGAAAACATGCAAGTTCAACAAAGATGTTACGATTCACTAAACTAATCTAACAGACTCAGTTCAAAATACCCAGATGTTTAATTATTCACCGCAGAGAAACACATGAAATAACTTTTCTAAACCTAGCGCAAACGAAGTAAGATAATTATACAAACCTGGACAACGTCAATACTATGCTTAGTATGGGTCACTCTCACATAGCCACATTTAGCAAGTTACCATTCCAAAAATGTTGGCTCACTAAACAACGTTATATCACAGATCCAATGATTATACATGATATTGTTAACCCCGAAACTACTCTTATAATTAACTCCAACACATATAACTTGATTAATATAAAAGACTTAACACGAAATACGCATTATGACACATAGACATATCATAAACTTCGAAATAGAAAGTATAAGTAGAAAGTAAAGCAAATTTGTAAGGTATGCAAGTGAAAGCTAAAGTTGATCAAACCGTATCCACTCTTTAATGGGAGTCGTCAATTCCC
>CATIWQ010407069.1:0-13597 GCA_949673415.1 Euphorbia schlechtendalii | reverse complement strand
ACGATATTGTTAACCCCGAAACTACTCTTAAAATTAACTCCAATGCATATAACTTGATTAATATAAAAGACTTAACATGAAATACGCATTATGACACATAGACATATCATAAACTTTGAAATAGAAAGTATAAGTAGAAAGCAAAGCAAAGTTGTAAGGTATGCATGTGAAAGCTAAAGTTGATCAAACCATATCCACTCTTTAATGGGAGTCGTCAACTACCGCAATTCCTTCTTCTGCTTTGAATTCGGTCTCGGCCCGTACAAAACCTCCGCTAGGATTCTATTCTTTGTGAATATCGAACAAAAGAATATTGAAGAACAAAAACTTTTATTGATAAATGACTTACAAGTACACTTATACAACAATCGCTTGAGAATATAAAGAAATCTAGTGATCGAAATAAGGATTCGAATCACTTAAACATTTTCTCGCTAACACTTATGAACGTAGAGAATTCTCTATCTATACACATAATATATCTCACTCATGCACTCTAATGCACCACTTGTTGTTGAATGAAATTGTGAGGTCTTGAAGCCCTATTTATAGAGTTTGAAGGGTTGCGTTTATCCAAACGAAGAGTTGTGTCCATTGGTGAATAATTGCATCACTTTATTGTGATTGGTTGAGAAGCTTCAATCTAATCCACAATGGATAGGCACCTTTTCATGATTGGTTGATTTCTGATAGGTGTCTATTTGTTGTAGTTGATGGCTGTTGATGGCAATTATTTATCCTTATCTGGTGGTTGGTAGTTAAGAAGATTAAACCAAAAAACCGTCCAAGTCATGACCATGATATACAAGTCGTGACCATGAATCTTTGATTGGCAGATTCCTATTTTGAAGAAGAACAAGTCACGACTGTAAATGGTTGTAGCGATCGTGAATTGCATTTTTCTTCAGAATTCTCCTTCTAACTTCACCAATCTTTGGCAGCTTCGATCTTAAGCCAAATCTTTAAGTTCCATGCATCTTTTTGCTCCGTTTTCACTCTTTTTTCATAGAATTCCACTTTAGATCATTTTACTCCCAAGATTTACCTATTATCTGCATTTGCATAAAAAACAACTACATACCACGTGAAATCTTTTATATGAAATATAAAAATGACTTAAACTATAGTGATTAGTGTATAAAATTAATATGATAATAAGTGTAATTATAAACTTATCAGCTATTGAAAATGGGAGATCTGAAATGAAAAGACATTGATTATACTTCCAAGAGTATCGAATCCTTTGGTCCCAAGCTACTTGACATTGAGGCTCAACTGAAGATTGCATTGACTGCAACTGACTTCCATTATCTCCTTCAGTGTTTTCAACAGTTTTCCAGTCAGGGCTTCGACCAGATACCTCATCTCTCGCACTGCCATCATCTTCTTCTTAGTGAGCTCGATGTCCAAGATTTCCTCTCAATAACAAGAAAAGATCAATTGGAGTAAGAGATTTCCCTGCCAATTATTGGCCAATAAGTGAGCTTCCAAGCTACACTTGATGATTCAATGTCTATCTTAATCAAATTGCTCAAGGTCAGATAGCAAAGGCGGAGAAGGTAGCTGAAGATGCACTCAGAACGACAAATCTTAACAAGGGATCTCTTACAAAGCATTCTCATCCGTTGCATCCATCTAACAAGAACAAGACTGCAGGATCTTACTCTTCCATGCATAAAAGATAGATTAAGCCATGTTCCAATAGATGTACGACTTGTAATAGGACTGTTCGTGAAGTTTTTGGCTACACTTAATCCAAAAGACTTCTCCCCAATAACGATGCCAAAAAATTGTTCGCCACTTTTCTACAGATATGTTTAATAACTTGTTCACAAGATTTTGGCTTAAAAGTATAGGTGTTGTCAATACCACTTATCAAATAGAAAAATGATGATAACTGCAAGTATACAGTTATGATGTAGTTTTAAAAGATATCGATCCCATAGGGAAGGAACCAGCTCTAAAGATTAACAAGAGGAACAGAATAAAAGAAAATAATGTAATTTAGTTTGGCGGATTGGAATGCTGGATGGATAGACAAATGTATAAAAGATTAGAAAAGATAAAAAGTATATAGATATTCCCTACGAACAAGTATAGCAAAGAAAACATTCAAAACCCTCAAAGATGTTACGTACACTAGATTAATTTAATAGATTCTGTTCTAAACACTCAGATATTCAATTGTTCTTCGCAGTGCAATTCATGAAATGACTTTTCTAAATCTAGTGCAAACGAATTAAGATGATTATATGAACCTGGATGACAATATTAATATGCTTAGTACGGGTCACTCTCACATAACCATATTTAGCAAGTTACCATTCCAAAAATTTTGGCTCACTAAACAACGTTATAATCACAGATCTAGTGATTATACACAATCTCGTTAACCTTGAAACTACTCTTAAAGTTAACTCAAAAGCATATAACTTGATTAATATAATAAACTCAACATGAAATACACATTATGATGCATAGACATATCATAAACTTCAAAATAGAAAGTATACGTAGAAAGCAAAGCAAAGTTCTAAGGTATGCAAGTGAAAGCTAAAGTTGATAAAACTGTATTCACTCTTTAATGGGAGTCGTCAATTCCCACAATTCCTGCATCTACTTTGAATTTGGTCTCGACTCGTACAGAACCTTCGCTAGGATGCTATTCTTTATGAATATCGAACAAACAAATATTGAAGAATGAAAACTTTTATTGATAAGTGATTTGCAATTACACTTATACAACAATCGCTCGAATATATAGAGAAATTTAGTGTTCGAAATAGTGTTCGAATCACTTATACATTTTCTCGCTAACACTTATGAACATAGTGAAATCTTGATATTTTTACTCTCTATCTATGCATACATGTGCACTATAACACACACATAATCACTCACAATTCATGCCACACACCACTTTATCCACAACTTGTGCCACAAAATTTGTGAGTTTGGAGGCCTATTTATAGAATATGACGGGTTGGGTCTATCCATACGAAGAGTTGTGTTCATTGATGAAAGATTGCATCACTATTGGTTGAATTGGTTTTATCTTATCCACAATGGAAAGGCAGCATTTCATCATTGGCTGACTTCCAAAAGGTGTATTTTCGTTTGGTAGATGATGGTGGTTGATTGTTCTTATCTAGCGGTTGATAGTTGAGAAGAGTTGACCAAAAAACCATCAATGTCGTGACCGCGAAGTACATGTCGCAACCATGGATACTTGGTTAGCAACTTTCAGATCTGAAGAATGCTAAGTTACGACCGCGAATTGTTGTTGAGACCATGAATTGTGTTTTTCTTCAGAATCCTACTTGTAACTTTACCGATCTTCGACAGCTTTGATGCTAAGCCAAATCCTTAAGTTCCATCATCTTTTTGCACCTTTTTCCAACTTTAATTATTTTACTTCCAAGATTTACCTAGTACCTGCATTTACATAAAAAATAACTACATACCACGTGAAATCTTTTATAGGAAGTATAAAAATGACTTAACCTATGGTGTTTAATGTATAAAATTATTATGATAATAATTGTAATTATACATTTATTACACCCCCACACTTAAATTTTGCCTAGTCCTCAAGGTAAATTCAATAGAAGTGCATAAAATAGCATTCAAGTTCGTACCTTATTTGGCGAAAGACTATTGTAGTGAGTAACACATTCCCACATTGCATAAGATTCAAGTAGAAGTCCGAAATTCCCCACAAATTAGTAATATACCATTTATATAGTCTAGTTGCTTACCTTTGCTCTTAATGGAGGTTCAACCGAATGGCATCTTCATATAAGCATTATATGCATACATGAACATTTCCTTCCCTTAAGTATAGTGTAAAGTATAAATGACATAAAAAGCAGACTTTGAATAATTTTCTCTCAAGGCATTTTTAGGTAACCTAGGATGCTAAAAACACTCTTAGAGGTTGCATTTTATGCTCCATACCACTCTCCCCTTTTTTCAGTGGTTGCATTTTTTACTCCATACCACTCATTTTTTTCTTTTAAGCATATGTTTTTGAAGTACTTCGTACTTTGCACCCATTATTTTTCTTTTTTCACTCATTGAATGGTTGCAGTTTCTGCTCAGTACCATTCCTCACCTTTTGCATAACATCATTGGTTATTCCATCTTTCTTTTGATTTTTCACTCTTAATACCCTCATCCTTTATTGATCAATTTCAAAGTATTATGACTATAGTTTCCCAACACTTTAAAAACACTCAATACTTATAGGACGTATTCGAGATTTGCATATAAAACTCATGGTAAGAATACTACTAGATATTACTCCACTTAAACTTATCGGTAGCATTAAACTAAAACTATACAACTTATACTAATTCATGTTGCATTGAAATATATATCGAAACTTACTTGGAATGTTGCTTTCGAATGTTAATCACCACTCATCCTTGCCAAATGCTAAATGTTGTGCTAATAATGCTCAATTTCAACATGCGCTCAAAATTTTCTCTAACATCAAACTTGAAATACCTAACACTCACAATAACCTTGGACAAATGTTAGTAGAGTATAAGAATGGATAAAGTATAAATAACAAAAATTTTCAATTTCTTCAATTTTTTCCATTTTATTTATTTTTTTGGATTTTTTACAAATACCCCCCCCCACACTAAAAAAAAATGTCCTCATTGTGAGAGATTTTATTAAAAATGAAAAACTAACAAACAACTAACTAGTCTAAAAATTTGAAAAAGAAAAGTAAGAAAAGATTAAACCAGTTTTTATTAAGAAGGAGAATCCAGGGCCCATGTTGCGATAGCGAAGGCCTGTCACGATCGTGACTTCCTTAATCACAGAAATAGTAGGTTTTGAAACCCGATATTCACAAGCGCGAGATGTATGCCACGGTCACGATCTTCTTTAATTCTTCAAATTCTTCAAACTTTAGACTTTATACCTAGAAAAACTTAGATAAAACAAATGTATTAAATATAATTGCACATTCTCCGGCAATTTGATCTCTAGAATGCACTTACCTTCCCTGGTAACGGTGGCAACGGCCCCAAAAACTTGTTTGATAAGTTTTTGGCTACAATTATTCTGAAAGACTTCTCCCCGGCAACAGCGCCAAAAACTTTTTTGTTACTTTTATACTGATAAGTTTAATAACTTGTTCGCAAGATTTTGGCTTTAAAGTATAGGTGTTGTCAATACCACTTATCAAATAGAAAAATGATGATAACTACAAGTATACAATTATGATGTAGTTTTAGAAGATATCAATCGCACAGGGAAGGAACCAGCTCTAAAGATCAACAAGAGGAACAGAACAAAAGAAAATAATGTAATTTAGTTTCGAGGATTGGAATGATGGATGGATATACAAATTTATGAAAGATTAGAAAAGATAAAAAGAATATAGATATTCCCTACGAACAAGTATAGCAAAGAAAATATACAAAATACTCAAAGATATTACGTACACTAGATTAATTTAACAGATTCAGTTTTAAACACTCAGATATTCAATTATTCACCACAGAGCAAAGAATGAAATGGCTTTTCTAAATCTAGTGCAAATGAATTAAGATGATTATATAAACCTGGATGATAATATTACTATGCTTAGTATGAGTCGCTCTCACATAGCCATATTTAGCAAGTTACCATTCAAAAAATGTTGGCTTACTAAACAGCTTTAGAATCACAGATCCAGTGATTATACACAATCTTGTTAACCCCGAAACTACTCTTAAAGTTAACTCAAAAGCATATAAGTTGATTAATATACAAGACTCAACACGAAATACACATTATGACACATAGATATATCATAAACTTCGAAATATAAAGTATAAGTAGAAAGTAAAGCAAAGTTGTTATTCTTGCAATTCCTGCGTCTACTTTGAATTCGATCTTGACTCGTATAGAACCTCCGCTAGGATGCTATTCTTTTTAAATATCGAATAAAGAATATTGAAGAATGAAAACTTTTATTGATTAGTGATTTGCAATTACACTTATACAACAATCGCTCGAATATGTAGAGAAATCTAATGTTCGAAATAGGGTTAGAATCACTTATACATTTTCTCACTAACACTTATGAGCGTAGCAAAATCTTGATATTTTTACTCTCTATCTATGCATACATGTTCACTATAACACACACATAATCATTCATAATCCATGCCATGCACCACTTTATCCACCACTTGTGCTACGAAATTGGTGAGTTTAGAGCCCTATTTATAGAATATGAAGGGTTGTATCTATTCAAATGAAGAGTTATATCCATTGGTGAAAGATTGCATCACTTCATTGTGATTGGTTGAATTAGGTTGATCTTATCCATAATGGAAAGACACCTTTTAATGATTGGTTAACTTCCAAAAGGTATCTTTTCATGTGGTAGATGATGGCGGTTGATCATTCTTATCTGGCGGTTGATAGTTAAGAAGAGTTTACAAAAAAACCATCAATGTCTCAACCACGAAGTACATGTCGTGATCGTGAATACCTGGTTGGTAATTTTCTAATATGAAGAATACTTGTTGCCACCGTGAATGGTTATCACGACCGTGAATTATGTTTTTCTTCAGAATCCTTCTTGTAAATTTACCGATCTTCGACAGATTCGATCCTAAGCCAAATCCTTAAGTTCCACACATCTTTTTGCACCTTTTTCACTCTTTTTTCATAGATTTCCAACTTTAATCATTTTGCTTCCAAGATTTACCTAGTACTTGCATTTGCATAAAAAACAATTACATACCATGTGAAATCTTTTATATGAAGTATAAAAATGACTTAAACTATGGTGTTTAATGTGTAAAATTATTATGATAATAAGTGTAATTATACACTTATCAAGGACCTCATTGTAATCTTAGCTCAGGACATTTTTTATGTACCAACTAAGTTATCCTTTTGAAATGAATAAAATTACAAGTTCCTACCTAAAGTTAAGATCCTCTTAACTTTTTATACAGAGCTTGTTTTCTACTATGCATCTAGCTATGTGATACATGAAACATATAAGAGACCAACCCTTTGAAGATAAGCTAAAGTAAGATGAAGTCCCAAGTCAAGAAGATATCCTCTATGTATGGGGGAGCTGAGCCGTTTGTAGAAGACTCATTCAATATGGGGAGCTCAAGCTGACTAAGGGAAGTCACTCAGCACAAGGGAATTCTTACATCGCTTTTAGGTTTCTGTTATCTCTAAACTATCTAATCAATTAACTTTTTCTACTACCTAGTTTGCTATCTATCCAAAATGGGGGAGATTGTAGAACCCAAGTTAATATTCACAGTGCTGAGTAGTTTTGGAAATAGTAAACTGACTAGGATAGTGAAATTAATTGAATACTAAGTAAACTCTTAATTAATAAAGCTAACTTGATTTTATTCAAGGGAGAATAACTCAGTATGGCTAGATGATTAATTAAGTTATGACTTAGAGTAAGAAAAGCTGAGTATATGATGAGTAATACATTGTTTGGAATTACATCACTCAGCTCATGCTGAGTTCTTGCTTTTATTTAATTAAAATCACATTCTTTTTTACATGTAGAGACTTAATGACATGTGTGTTACTAACGTTATATGTGATGGAATGGAATATTATCTTAGTGCTTTTCAGGGTAAAAGGCGTTGAAATTGAGAAAGATTCCTGTGATTCTCACAACATCAAAAATGTCAGTACGGCTATTAGAGATTCCCTACTACAATCCAAGTAAAAGGAATTTCTATTAGGCACTGCGTTTCAAGTGTCTCTGCGCGATTCTGCCAATGTTAGGAAGGTCATTCAACAGGAAGACTCCACGTTGCAATATAGCACACCTCTCTCAAATCTAGATTGCTTGAAGATAAATGAGAATTTGTCAACGGAATTTTATTGCGCCTCAACGTTCAAATTCCTATCTCTAAACATCCTGGAATCTTTCTCTAAAAGATTAAAGAGATGAGAAATTGAAGATCATTAATCTCATAAAGTTTGCAACGGCTACTTCTCAAAGCTTCAAAGTATAAATAGGAGATTAGAAAAGATTTTCAAATTTGGTGAATCACCTTGAATTTTTGAAGAGCAAAAACTCTGGGCTAATTACTCTAGCTTTCAAAGAAATTCCATCGCAAGCAATAAAGCAAAAATCAATAGCTTTATCTATTTGTAATAGAGAGAAACTTAGATTAACATTGTAAGGATTCAACATTTCTATAAGTTGAATTCAGTTCGCTTTCTTATTCAAAATCTGAGTGTCAGTTTAGGAAGGGTACCCAAACTGAGTTGAGCGGTAGTTAGAAAGGATGCAACTTTCTGTAATCATGTCTACCCGCTGTAAAGGCTTCTCTGCCTATTGAAGAAACGAATCACTAGTGGATTAAAGCTTAGAGATAGTATTCGGGGACGGGAGGTAGGCTAGGGACCGAACTAAGATAAAATCTCAGGGGTAATCATTCTAACTCTAAGTGATTTGCTCTATTAGCAATCTGCTCATCCATCTCTCTCACCCACATATTTGCTTGTTATCCAATCTATGCTGAGTAAGTCTTACTCAGCTAAGAATTGAAGAAAAACTGTGCCATAGAGCTGAACAATTTATACGTTTTTATATCGCCTCAGCACACATATAAAAATAGATTTTGGTGAATAAATTAGAAAAAGTTTAAAAGTAACCAAGATAACGTATTCACCCCCCCTCTGCTATCGTTATTAGCCTATTTACAGACCAACATTTCTATTTCTTCATTTTTAGGCTTAGTACATATAAAAACTAAGAAAAACAAACATATTACATAATAATAAATTTTCACTATTTACATACCTGGAATGATTAGGGTGAAGATAGAAATTGAACATCAACGTGTTGCTGTTCAAATTTAATTTCAAGATAAGGTTTGCATCTTTGGCCATTAGCTCAAAATATTTCTCCATTTTCGGCTTTCAATTCCAAAGCTCCATTGTCAAATACCTGAATAACTTCGTAAGGTCCCTTCAAACAAGAGATTTGAGTTTTCCAGGAACAAGCAAAGTCTGGAATTGTATAACAGAACTTTATCTCCAATCTTAAACTTCTTTTCTCGTAGTTTTGCATAATGCCACTATTTTGTCCTCTCTCTATAGATGTTTGCATTTTCATATGATGATAAACGTAGTTCTTCTAACCCATTTAAATCCAACTTTCTTCTTTCACCGGCTTTATGTAAATCTATATTCAAATTCTTCGAAGCCCATAAAGCCTTATGCTCTAATTCTATCGGTAAATGACAAGCCTTTCTGTAAACCAACTTATAGGGTGTCATACCAATAGGTGTCTTAAAAGCTATTCTGTAAGCCCATAATGCATCATTTAACTTATTATACCAATCCTTCCAAGAATTTGAGATAGCCTTTTCGAGAATCCACTTAATTTCTCGATTAGAAATTTCTACTTGATCACTAGTTTGAGGGTGATATGGGGTAGCAACCTTATGATGTACTCCATATTTATGCATCAAGCTTTCAAAAGTCTTATTGATGAAATGTGAACCTCCATCATTAATAATGGTCCTTGGAACTCCAAATCTACTAAATAATTGCTTAAGAAACTTAGTAACTACTCTAGCATCATTCTTACCATATGTGCTAGCTTCAACCCATTTTGAAACATAATCAATTGCAACCAGAATGTAATTATTACCTTTAGAGTTAGGAAATGGTACAATGAAATCTATACCCCAAACATCAAAAAGCTCCACTTCTAATAAGTTTTTCAATGGCATCTCAACTCTTCGACTTATGTTTCCTATTCTCTGACAATTATCACAATTCTGATAAAAAATTTAGCATCCTTGAACAATGTTGGCCAATAAAACCCACTCTCTAAAACTTTAGCAATGGTTTTTGCTGGTTCTAAATGTCCTCCATATATACTATCATGGAAATGAATTAAAATTGAAGAAAAATTAGTATATCTATACATTTGCGAATAATACAATCAGCACATACCTTAAACAAATAAGGGTCATCCCACATAAATGATCTAACATCTTTAAGAATTTCTTCTTACCATTAGAATCTAAATCAGATGGTAAAGTATGTGTAACTAAATAATTTGAAAAGTAGGCATACCACGGACTAATAGTATGTCTAACAAACATAAGATTTCATCTGGAAAAAATTTATTAATATCACCAGTTTCACCTATAGGTCCCTTATGATCTTCTAAACAAGGTAAGGGATCAGCTACGGTATTTTCACTTCCCTTTTTATCCCTTATTTCTAGTCAAACTCTTGTAAAAGAAGGATCCACCTAATTAATCTAGGTTTTGCGTCTTTCTTAGCAAACAAATATGTTAAAGTAGCATGATCTGTATAGACTATTACTTTAGATGCATTCAAATATGATATAAATTTATCACATGCATATACAACTACTAACATCTCTTTTTTAGTGGTGGTGTAATTGTATTGTGTAGAAGACAAAGTGTGACTTGCATAATAAATTGCATGCAAATTCTTTTCATACCTTTGACCTAATACACAACTAATAGTAACATCACTAGCATCACACATCAATTCAAATGGTAGAGACTAATTTGGTTTTACAATTATGGGTGCTAAAACTAATGCTTGTTTTAAAGTGTTGAAGGCTTTTAAACAGGCATCAGAGAAATCGAACTTCACATCTTCAACTAATAAATTAGTTAAAGGTTTGGATATAACCGAAAAATCCTTAATAAACCTTCTGTAAAATCCAGCATGGCCTAGAAATGATCTTACTCCCTTAACATTTATAATAGGAGGTAATTTCTCAAAGATCTAGGTTTTCACTATATCTACTTGAATTCCCTTCTCATATATCTTATAACCTAAAACTATGCCTTAGTTAACCATAAAATGATATTTCTCCCAATTCAATACCAAATTAGTTTCCTCACATCTAGCAAGTACTTTTCTAAATTTTCTAGACATTTCTCAAAAGAATCTCCATATACAGAGAAATCATCCATGAAAACCTACATAATATCCTCCGCATACTTACTAAAAATAGCGGAAACACACCTTTGAAAAGTTACTAGAGCATTACACTGCCCAAAAGGCATTCTTCTATAAGAAAATGTACCAAATGGACATGTAAAAGTGGTTTTGTCTTGGTCATCTGGCTTAATATGAATTTGAAAATATCTAGAGAAACCATCAAGAAAATAGCAAAATGCATGACCTGATATCCTTTCTAACATTTGATATATAAATGATAAAGGAAAATGGTCTTTCTGAGTGGCTGCATTTAATTTTCTGTAATCTATGCAAACTCTCCATCTAGTTGTTGTCCTAGTAGGAACTAAGTTAACCCTTTTCATTCTAAACTACAGTAATACCTCCCTTTTCCGAAACACATTGAACAGGATTGACCCATTCACTATCTGAAATCTGATAAGTAATTCCTACATCTAGCAACTTAATAATCTCCTTCTTAACAACTTCCTTCATGTGTGGATTCAATCTTCTTTGCCTTTCTATCTTACGTTTACTATCATTCTCCAAATTGATCTAATGCATAGGGCTAATCCCTCTAATATCGGAAATTTGCTAACCAATACTCCTTATTCTACCCCTTATTGTCTCCAATAATGCTTCTTCTTGTAAATAAGATAGCTTACTAGAAATTATAATGGGCGAGGTATTGTTGCTTCCTAAAAATGCATACTACAAATGACTAGGCAATTGCTTTAACTCTACTAAGGGTGGTTTATCTATAGAAGGTGGTATAGGATCATCTTCTCTAACTAATTTTTTGGTTTTAGATGAATATTCTAAATTTTCAAGGGATTCAGATGTTGACTCTTCATGAGATGTAACATGAAAAATTTCATCTACTCATGTATCAATTAAGTTATCAATCGTGTAATCACCACAAAACTGATCCCAATGCATGTTAGTAAACATTTTAAACACAAAATGCAATAACAAACAAATATATAAATAAATTAAAAGCGAAATATAAAAATGTACTGTAGTCTCCCAATATTTAATCTATAGAACGCACTTGCCTTCCCCGGCAACAGCGCTAAAAACTTGTTCACCACTTTTCTACTGATAATATCAAAGTTCTAAATATGAATAGGTGTTGTCAGTACTATTTATCAAATAGAAAAATGATGATAACTGCAAGTATAAAGTTGGGATGTAGTTTTAAAAGATATTAATCCCATAGGGAAGGAATTTGATTATAAGTATCTATTAGAGTTATGGGATGAAAGAAAATATAATGATTTGAAGATTTTGAATGGTAAACTAATGAATAGACAGATGCATGAACAGATTAGATGCAAAGCATATAGATATTCCCTAAGAAAAAGTATAGCAGAGTAAAATATGCAAAATAATCAAGAATGTCTTATACACTAGATAACTTCAACAAACTCGGTTCTAGACGCCTAAATATCCTATAATTCACCGTAAAGGAACACATGAAATGACTTTTCTAAATATAGGGTAAATGAATTATGACACTTATAAAAACTTGGACAACAATAATACTATTCTTAGTACAAGTACCACTCTAAAAATGTTGGCTCACTAAACATCATTATAATTACAGATCCAGTGATTATACACAATCTTGTTAACCCCGAAACTACTCTTAAAGTTAAATTGAAAGCTTATAACTTTATTAATACAAATAACGCAAGATTAAATACTTGTTATGACACATAGACATATCATAAACTTTGAATTAGAACGCATAAGTAGAAAGAAAAGTAAAGTTGTAAGGTATGCAAGTTAAAGCTAAAGTTGATCAAACCGTATCCACTCTTTAATGGGAGTAATCAATTCTCGCAAATCCTGCATCTGCCTTGAATTTGGTCTCGACTCGTACAGAAACTCCGCTAGGATGCCATTCTTTGTGAATATTGAATAAACGGATATTGAAGAATGAAAACTTTTATTGATAAGTGATTTGCAATTACACTTATACAACAATCGCTCGAATATGTAGAGAAATCTAGTGATCGAAATAAGGTTTGAATGACTTATACATTTTCTCGCTAACTTAGGATGAAGAGAAATTTACAATCTTTTCTCTCTAAAACTATGTATGCACGTATACCACACTACACACCATATACCATATGCACACCCTATACCCCACTAAATTATAGAGTTTGGAGCCCTATTTATAGAGTACGAAGGGTTACATCTATTCAAACGAAGGGTCGTGTCCATTGTTGCACCGCTTCATTGTGATTGGTTGAATTGGTTTGATCTCATCTACAAAGGAAAGGCACCTTTTAATGATTAGTTGACTTCCAAAAGGTTTCTTTTCATCTAACAGTTGATGGCGGTTAATCGTTCTTATCCGACGGTTGAAAGAAGAGAAGAGTTGACCAAAAACTATCAAGGTCACAACCGTGAATGTATGTCACAACCATGATAATATTTGGTTAGCAACTTTCTATTGTGAAGGTTAACAAGTCACAACCGTGATATATGTGTCATGATCGTGACATGCCTTTTTCACATGATTCCTCTTTGCGATTTCTACTGATCTTTGACATCTTCAATCCTTTGCAAATTTATTAAGTTCCATGCATCTTTTGCACCTTTTTCACTCTTTTTACATAGATTTCCA
>CATIWQ010407058.1:0-13138 GCA_949673415.1 Euphorbia schlechtendalii | reverse complement strand
TCAACGTTCCTAGTCTCAACACTCTCAATATAGCAAACCTCAAAATCTCAAATCCAATCGCCTTTTCCCTCCCTCTCTCACTAACCTGAAGGCTTTGCTTTAGCTTTCTTCCAATACTGTTCGTTTGAAAGTTCTTTATCTATCCATACAAGAAAACTTAACATGTGAAAAATTATTATCCTCCTTTTTTAGCTTCAAAGATCGATTAAAGATGGGGAAGAAACAACACAGCAAAGATCAAATGTATAACAAAGGCAGAGTGGGCTACAGATTGGGGCGGCGCGAAATCCAGAGAAAGCCACACCCCTTTCAAGGGCCTCCCCTTCTATTGTTGCGCGTTCATTTACTTTCTTCCTTCGTTTTGTATCCTTTATAAGTATAATCCTGTGTGTCTGTACATTACCTTAATCACTGAATAATCAACATCCTGGACCCATCCTTCCTCTCGCTTTGCCTTGTTGAGGCTTTTATAGAGTAAAAAGAGAGATATCCCAGAAGAGATTGAAAACGCGAAGAAGAAAAGGAAGAAGAGGTGGGAAACATGGGGTTTTGTTGGTTTAGGAGAACAAACTGAAATTTTGAGATAAGATTTGCAATAACCGCCACCATTAATATGCTTCATGTAGAGGTAATGACGAAACCCAATTGTGCACACAAGGTGGAGAATTGGAATTGCTTTCAAGAGTTTGTTGCAGTGTTTGAACATTGAAGATATCAAAAGGAGAATGTAATTTTTGAGGGATGAATTTGTTGTTAGGTTTTAGAAAAGGTTGAAGATACATAAAATTAGGCTTTCCCGAAATTTCTCATTGCCACATCATCAATTCTAACAGCGTCAGCAAAAAAATCTCCTTATATTTAACAGAATGAAACCTCAAGCCCTCTTTTAATACCCAAAATACCGTAAAAACGACCCAAACTATAATGTATTTTTCTTAAATTTACCCTTTATTTTACTTATCGTCTCTGGAGCTTTGAAAAATGTTATGCAATTCCCTTAATTTTTATAAATAAATCATGAATGACATTGTCAAATTCTGTTAATTTTGACATTTTTCCAAGATATGATTTATTCATTTTTCTTTCCAATTAGAATATGATACACGACATTAAATAGAGAAATTAGTTCATTTAACTAAATCGAAGAATTCACGGTTTTAGAATAAGACAAGTTAAACTAAGCATTTAAAAAAACTATTACATTTGAACAATTGATTGATAAAACTAATAGTTACTTATTTGAAGGAAATTTATAACATTTCATGGTAGAAATAAAAAATTAATTAGTTGTTTTGCCTTCTCGTTACGGTCAGAAGTCACTCGGTAGGATGCAGTGAGTTAAAGATTCCATCTTTTTCCCCCAAATTCCCAAAAAACCCTAGTTATTAGGTTTTGTTCTTTAATTTTGCTTTCCATGTACGTATTCTGTTCAATTTCATTGAATAGTCTCCTACTTCCCTAGTCATAATCTCATAAACAAGAAATCTTTCATCTGTTCTCTCTGCAATTTGTGTTTTTCTCGACCACAAGGCATAAATTCTTTGATCAATTTCGAATTTCAGTACATTATCGTCGACTGATTTCGCAGATTCTCATCAAATGGATGGTATGGATGATAATGCTAGGTTTGCCCCAAAATCCCATTCTCAGATTCGCTCAAGAAGAGTCCCTTTATACTCCCATCCAATTCAATCCAGCTACAACCCAGATTACCTCGTCGACGGCGAAGAATTTGATGACGACATCGACGGCAATTACATCTCTGGCAGATACCAGCACAATCTCAACGAACAAAACGACGGTTTCGACAGGTACGCAAAGAGGCAAAAGCTCAAAAACCCCGTTTCCAATTGTGAATTCGTTGCTAGAACTGGAAATTCCTCCTCTTTTACAGAGGCCAATCCGTCATCTGACTGGAACGAGCATGAAAAATTCGTGCTTTTGGAGGTCTGGGGAGACAAGTTCTTGCAACTGAAAAGGAACAGCTTGAGATCCGAAGACTGGGCAATGGTCGCCGAGAAAGTATCAGAGTCACTAAAAACCGACAGAACAGAAACTCAGTGCAAACAAATGATGGACATCTTGAAGCGAAGATACAGAAAAGAGAGAGCTAAAGGAGGAAGCAAATGGGCATATTACAGAAAAATGGATATCTTAATGTCCCGGGATTTCGGAGGGGTTAGTTTAGCCTGTGGTGTGGATTCAGGAGAGTTTGTTTTCATGGACACTGACGTGTATTTGGAGCGAGCGAATGGGAACGATGAAATGAGGGATAGTCCCTGTGATTCGGAGGAGGAAGGGGAAGGGGAAGAAGAAGAAGAAGAAGAAGAATTGGAGGGGAATGGGATGAAAGGGCTGAGAGTTTTGGCCGATTCGGTGCAGAAATTCGGGAAGATATACGAGAAAATAGAGAGTAGTAAAAGAGAGCAGATGCTGGAATTGGAAAGGATGAGGGCCGAGTTTTCGAGAGAGTTGGAGTTGCAGAAGAAGCAGATTTTGGAAAGAGCTGAGGCAGAGATTGCCAGAATAAGGGAAGTTGACGAAGATCGAGAAAATGAGGATGAAGGTGGAGATCAAGATTCCGGTGAAGATTCCAGCGATGATGATGGTGGCGAATTCGAAGAGGATGTTAGTGGATAATTCCAGGTAGCTTATTTTCTCAGTGATGTTGCAATAATTTTTACATGCTTGGTGCAATATTTCGAGCAAATGTTGACTTTCCGGTGATTGCATTCGGTTTTTTGATTTCAGATTACTTATTTGTTGTATAAGCCCTGTTTAAAGCATGTACAACTTTTCACTTAGTAGGTTGAATGTAAAATTGCTTATATAAGTACTGTCAATTGTGAGTTGATTATGTCGATAGTCATTTAGTTAGACACGATGATTGAAAATCCAAATGGCAACAAGTTACTTAGTAGTGTAGCGAATGGTCAAACTTTTTTCTTTGGTTTATAACTTTATTATAGATGAAGATTTCAGTTGTTTAAGTAGGGGAATTGAGTGGTTGAGGATCAAGAGGTAGGAAATGAGGGTTTCAGAAAACTTATAGACAAAATTACAAAGTGATTAGAGTTTGAATTGAATCTTGATTAAGTAATCAGATTGATGGTTTTATGAATTGGGAATATCTCAATCCGTTTCTTGTTGGTGCACGTTTCTTTTCAAAAACTATCGGAGGATTAAAATCTCAAATATATTTTTAGAACTTTTTTGCATTTTTATGGTTAGGTATAGCTTGAAGAGTATGCCACGTTATATAGCTGTAACAGGATTTGGTATATAAGACCTGAAAAAAGAAGATCGGAAATCATTCTGTTATTATGCTTAGATTTTGCTATTTATAACATCAACTGCTAAACTATTTGTGTTTTTCGGATGAAAAAATGAATGAATGTTTAAATATACATGGTATAGGAATAACGTATATCTATATTTCTTCAGGAAACAACTCATCCTTTAGGGTAGGAGTTATCCATTGAATCTGAATGTAAGTAATATCCCATAAATCATCGTCATCGTTTTCCTTTTTCACCAAAATCTCGTATTCTTTCATTCGGGTAATTATCTTTTTCAGCAAGTCCGGTATTACTTCCTGCAATCTCGTCTCCCCGAAAATACCCAAATCGGCCTTCATACACGTATCCATTCTTCTCAATACACCGAGCCAAAATGTCCGAAACCCCGGACTAGTCCCTATAGTTTTTAGAAATTGCAGAAACACCTCTGTTAGAAGCTCCATCGCGATCTTCAAAGTCCCTTCCATGCTTCTCATCTCTCTTTCGGCTCCATCTCGTCTCGAATACTCCACCATTTTCTCGTGTAAATCGTCGACCATCGCAAATATCACCAAGTTAAAACAGTTTATGCTGTTTTGAGGCGAGAAATCGAGCGCTTCGGCCAGCGCGAAGGCTTTCTGAAGCGAGATTATCGAATGGTTCCTTATTTCTTCTCTTCTCGCCAAGCTGGTTTTCCGAAACGCTTCCCCTAATTTGACGAACAAGTTCATCGAGAAATTTGAAGAAGCGAGACTTCTTGAGTTGTCTTCGAGTGAGGAAGTGCTCGAGACACTGAAACAACTTCCTGGATCGGAGTAATCTCTATACCATTGGATTAGTAAGTTCACCGAATCTGCTAGAAGGTCTAAAATTTTTATGTTTTTCTCTAAAGGACTGTTCTTGAGTGCGATAAAACCAAAAGCACAATCGATACAGTAGGGATAGTTTATCCGCGTTATATTACTTGTGTCAGAAATTAAACGGATCAATGTTTCGACTCCAAGATCGTATGAATCGGGGTGTCGGCCAGCCATGGAAAGCAATTGAAGGCACGTTTTCCAGCCGATTACAGTCTGCATATTTGCCGCGTCTTCGGAGAGGATTTGACTCACCGATTTTATTATGAACTCGCAACAGGTGTCGAGAATTTCTTTGTCGAGCTTCCACATCAGGTTGATGGATTTGAAAATTGACTCTTCCGGGATTCTGTCGGGCCGGAACTGAGAAAGAAGCTTGACGCAGATCTTGAACAGGCCTTGTATTCCCTTCTCCGCAAAAGGAATCGGAGAAAATAGAGGAAACTGAGCTACTGATAGCAGATTATCATGGAAGAAAGGCCAGAAGTTCTGAAATCTGTTAATATTAATCATTGAAACCGCGACAACCATATCCCAACAGAAACCAACCGTTTCGTCTTCCTCTATGGGAGTATTAAATTTCTGACCTTTCCCACCAGCAGCGAAAATCAGAGATCGGCCGAGATTTAACAAAGCTTCATCGCCTAAGTTAGAACTGTTGTTGAATATACTTTTGATTCGGCATTTGTTAATAACCTTCAGATTCTGCTCAAACTCATTCATCCCAAGTGATACCGAATCTTCCACGGTTTCTAGCGAAAAGAAATGCGAGAACTTGCTAATCACGCCAGCACTCCTTTTGCTACCTGACTTAGGATCATAGGAAGGCGATAGGGCTGACTCGTTCCTTCTGTGCCCTTGACCATTGGATAACGAGGCAAACAATTCATCGAATTCAGTTACAGATTGAGGAAGAAGCTTTAGTTTTTTGAGTTTCAACAAGCAGTCTACGATATTCCTCCAGCCCGCTCGAATTGAATCGCCGAAGTTGTTGGCGATGGTGAAAACTGCAAGAGTGGCCATTCTCGGTTTCATGTCGTGGCTAAAAGCAAACAGCGTTTCTTCTGCAGAAGCATAAGGGTTTAACAAAGTAGTATACTTGGAGAAAGTCGCTAAGAGCTCGTCGAGGATATCTTCAAGATTGTACTGAGCTATCCTAGCGATTGAAATCAACCCTCCGATGCATTCATGCAGCATTTCATCGTCCTCGGCATGCTCGAAGAAGGAACAAATTGCTGCAAGTGATAGGCCCGCAATGCAAACAAACATATCTCTCCCGATCCGACGGTCGAAATCCGTTTGAATATAAGGATACGTCACTTTTGATCGATTCAGCAATTCAACCCACTTTGCGGGGTTCATCTCCAATGCACTAGAAAGACCTCGAAGAGTGACTACGTTACTAGCCGATTGTGGGGGCCCGGAAATATACTCGAGCGTGATCGCGTTATTCGCGATTGATTGGAAAAGCTCTGAGAGGTATTCTCTTGGAAGGTCTTGCCCGGAATTGATTGCTCTGTTGTTCCTAATGAACTCATCCTCTGTCATCTTTTTCTTGACTTGAGGATTGTGTTGATCAGTATTAAGCATCATAAGCGAATAACAAAGAATGAAAAGCGCGTCCTTGGTTGCAAATATGTCCGACGTTTGTTGATCATAGAAAGCCTCGGAGAATGCTTCGAGTATCCGCTGAATCTTCTGGGATTCGCCAGGCAATCTGAAGCTAGCGAGATAAGTTCGTAAACCGGTATCGAGAATCATCCCTGAAAAGTTGAAAGTTGCTGTGAAGTCCTTCAGAACTTGGAGGTGAAAATCATCGGGATCGCCTAGAAAATCGCCGATCACCTTTTTATCGAGTCCCGGTGTGTACCGAAAGAAGAAAGCATAGGCTTTCGGATCGGGCGGATTGGAAACCAAATTGCTAAGTTTCAAATAATCCAAACCCTTCTTTTCATCTCTATTGAAATGATCTCCTGCAATCAATATCTTCTTTTTCTGTGCTTTCCTCACTCTTATGTATTCAATCCAACTCTCGAAATCAAGGTCCGATTTTTCTTCCCAGAAAGGTCGGTATTCAGAGACAACTACAGGGTAGGGTCCAGAAGGGGTTGGATCATCTTCTTTGTCAATGTTATCTGCAATGTTGTGAACTACAATTAGCAGTCCTTCAAATGCTTGGATTTGCACATAGCTCAAAGGAGTAGACCCCGGAAACGAGAGCTTGCACAAAAGATTCCCGATTTCCTCGAATACATTTCGACAAACGGGATCGCAATCATAGTTTACATACATTTCAACTATGAAGTTTGGTTGCCTGCAAAAATTTATGATTCCTTCGAGTGCAACTTCCTGGAGTTGGCTTGAACTCGTTGGGCCCGCAGCTCTTAGCACCACATACACGAAAAAAGCTTCTAGTTGAACCCGAATGAATCTGCAAGAAGTCTGTATATTATTTTCATGAAATAAATGATAAAAGCTAAAGAAAACAGAAATAATACTAAAACAGTATTTGTTAATACTGACCTACGAAGAGAGTGGTAAATGTTTAATACAGTGCTGCAAATCATGGAAAGCACAAGAGGGGATGAAGAAACTCCATAATAAATCAAATGGTGAAAAAGATCATCCTGAATCATCCTCAAAAGCTTGGGATGTTTACCAATGGCGTCACCACTCAATTCAATTGCAGAATTAATCAAAATCAACCCGAAAATCTGAACATGCTCATCATGTGCACGGCCTAAGCCGCTTTCTGTGTCCACAACTTCCACAACATTGAGCAATGAACACAAGAAGTGAAAAATATCAATCACGCTGCGAACTCCATATCCTGAATCTGTACCGTGTTCAGCGTCGAAATCATCATTATCACTATCAGAATCCTCCTCGTTTCTCACCTCTATATCCTGCAATCTCGCGAAAATTGCCTCTATTAATTCCCTCATTGTGTATTTCGCGCCTCTTTGAAGCAGATCCGCTCTGTTTGTTGAATGTTGAACAACTTGAAAACACGCATTCACAGTAGTGCAAACAGCTTGATCGGTGAGGAAAACTGAAGCTCTGTGTTTAATAATCGCCGTCAAAGCCTGGAGAATTCTCATCATCACCGCATCTTCCGTCGCGGTGTCAGTTCTCTCCAGGCGGCAACTGGTAATTCCGTTAACGATCAAATTCATGGCGTCCTTAGCTCCGGGAGTTTTCTCATCAAAGATCTGGAGCTTGAGAATCTTAGAAATGGCAGAGAGAGCGACATTTGTGGCGGTCGCCGGAATATCATCGGCTTGAATAACGTCGAGAAACGGAGTAATGTAAACTGAAGGATCAATGAAGCGCCAATCCTGCTGAGGATTGAAGATGAGAGCGCGTAACGATTTTAGAGAGCGGAGAACCGGAGAATCGAAAGTGTCGTCCTGAGGGAGTAAAGGAGCGGCGGCGGGATCGTGTGGCCGGCGAACAACCGCCAGGACTGCACTGAGCTCGGTGTTTAACATGCAAGAAAGGCTGACTTCTTTTCTTCTCTTCTTCTCGTTCCATGACGAAGATTTCTGAGTTTCTTCGTCTTCTTCTTCTGCAATTTTCTCCATTTTCAAATTTGTTGCTTTTATGGGAAATGGATTGAAGGAGATGAACTGTGAGGAAAATTGTTTGATAGAAAGATAGGCGTATTAAGTGGACAAACATGAGGTTAATTATGATTAATTGAATTTTGATTTTATATGGTTAAGAATGAGTATTTGAAATTTATTCTCCTTAATTTACTCATATCTTTGAATATTTCTCAATTTTCTCAAAATGTATAATATAATACTATATACTTTCAAATTGCAAAAAAAATGTTACAACTAATGAAACTGGATCTGGGATCTTAATGTTATATATGTTTTTCTCCTTGATCAGAAGTTAATATGTGTAATTATTTGTGATCGTCATAGATAATTTTTTCAATCGCACATGTCAACGTTTATTAATATATTTCTATCACACTAATAGTTAAAAGTATTTTGAAAAATGAAAGTTATTAACCCATCCACCATTCTTCATCGTGGAATTTTCTTATTTAAGTGTGACTTTGTTTTGTTAGTTGTTCTTGTGATTGTTAACATTTATTGTGTTTAATGGTAATTTGTTGTCTCCATTACAATTAAAAACAATTATATAATAATCATATCAAACATTTCTATTAACTTAATGGCTAGAAAAAATTAAACTTAGCCATGAAACATTTCAAATCACTCCAACTTCTTTCAGAAAATTAGTATTGCAAAATAGGAGTAAGTACAAATTACAAAGAAATGTCGAAAAACCCCCTCATCGCTAAACTGTCAAAACGACATAGTTGTGAGATGGAATATTATAGCCAAGGGGAGTTATAGAGAGGAGTAACAACAGATTTGACCTGAAGATACTTGTGAAGGGATTCGGAACCAAAATCTCTGCCAAAACCACTCATCTTATAGCCTCCATAAGGGCAGTCATTATCAAATGCAAAGTAACAATTAACCCAAATAATGCCTGCTCTTATTGACCTGGACACTGTATTTACCACATCTATGTTCTTTGATACTATCCCTGCTGCTAGCCCATATTTTGTGTTGTTTGCCCTTGCAATTGCCTCTTCTATTGTCCTACAATATTGTGCAACACATAGACATAAGTCAACCACATAATATATTTGATGATATTCAAATGAAATGTGAATTCTCGACTTATTGTTTGTTTTTAGCTTATAATCAGATAAATAATAAGTAGCTGAAGTGTTTGTTAAAGTTTAATTATAAGCAGTTTATAAGTATTTCAAGTGTTTCTTAAAGATGACTTATATGATATGGAATCATTGAAGATAGTAAATTTGGATTTAAATGTAATACTTACTTGAACTTCATTAGTGACATTACAGGTCCAAATATTTCATCTTTGACTATTGACATATCCTCCTGCATCAAACAATTTAGTAACAGTTTATAGGGTAGAATTAAATTTTATTTCAGTTAAGCTTTATTTTTTTGTTTACCTTTACATCAGTAAAAATAGTGGGCTGAAGAAAATATCCTTTATTTCTAGCAGGTTTACCGCCGGTTAAAAGAGTGGCTCCTTCTTTTTTGCCCAGTTCAATGTAGGACATAATTTTTTCATATTGATTTTTATCAACCTGTTAAAAAAATGAAATTAATAAATGACAATTTTATTCCAAATTAAAATTAATTAACTAATGACTTTGGTGTGCAATTAAATAATTACCTGTGGACCGAGTTGAGATTTAGGATCAAATGGATCAGCAACCACCCAATTCTGGGCTTTCTCAACCAATTTCTTAACAAATTCATCATAAATACCTTCTTGAACATATACCCTTGAACCTGCCACACATATTTCTCCCTGCAAATGTGAATAATAGTGAAGTTGTTCACTTATAAGCAATTTTACTATCTGTTAAAACTGTAACTTACAAGTTGCAAAATTTGTTAAATTAACGTGAAAGACATAGAATAATAATATATTTTCATATGTAAAATAAAGTGCATGTATGTTTGCCTTTTATAGGATCAAACTTTAAACGTTCATAAGTTGTTTAAAATAATAAAAAATACTAATTCATAACTTTCACCAAAGTACTTAAGTTAAAAAAAGGCCTAATGCATCGACACCCCCCTGAACTTGTTTAAAAAGAGTTTTTGCCACCCTGAACTTTCAAATGTGACAAATAACCCCTCTACTTGTCTAAAACGAGTCACTTTACCCCCTCGTAAATATATCGGCTTTAAGAACAAGAAAATGAACACGATGGGTCAAGAATCGATACAATATTATGATTAATTGAAGAAAAATTTAGAATAAGATGAAGTTTTGAAGAAGATGAACATTTATTAAAGATTTTGAATTGTAAGAATACGAATAATATGGATTTTTTGTATTCATTTTCTATTCCACCATCGTACTTTACGATGCATGTATTTTTATGGTCATTTACGTAGCAAGTCAGGTCAGCAAAAGGGGGTAAAGTGACGCGTTTTAGACAAGTACAAGAGCTTATCTGTCACATTTCAAAGTTCAGAGTGACAACAACCCTCTTTGGACAAACGGTGTAGATGCGTTAAGCCTTAAAAAAATGTATATAAATTACCCATGATATTTGTACCAAATGGCATGAAAAAATGTATATTTTTTCAATTTTGTTAAAACGTAAAAGAAAGTTACCCCATGATATTTGTACCAACCGGCAAAATTGTTAATAAAATGTTTTTTTAATTAACATAGTTGAACACACTATATCTTATTTTCATCGAAATAGTTAAAAAAAAAAAACTAAACTTAGAGTACCTTATTATAAAGGATGGCAAGAAGAGCAAGATCAGCAGCTTTATCAACGTCAGCATCATCAAAAATTAGAAGTGGTGATTTGCCACCTAGTTCAAGTGAAACTTGTTTTAAATTACTTGTTGCTGCCGCCTGCATTACTTTATGTCCTACTTCCGTTGACCCCGTAAAACTAATCTATAAACCAAATCATCAATTCATCAAAAAGCTTCCATTTATCTCAACTCTTACAAAAAAATATCATGAAAAAAACTAAACCAAATACTACAAAAATTAACAACTCTATACTACAATTGATTAGACAATTGATATGTACATATATAAACTCCAAACCTTGTCAATGTCCATATGAGAGCTAATGGCAGCTCCAGCGGTCGGCCCAAATCCCGTAACTACATTAATCACCCCATCCGGAATACCAGCCTTTAATTACATAATTACACACGTAAACATAATTTTTTTAAAAGAATAATTTAATTGTAAAACTAAAATAAACTAGAAATAAAAAAAAAATGTATTTGTACGTACCAACTTAGACAGGTGAGCATAGTATAGAGCGGAAAGCGGGGTCTGTTCAGCCGGCTTGATGAGCATGGTGCAACCCGCGGCTAAGGCCGGCGCGACCTTCATGAAGAACATGGTGCTCGGAAAGTTCCATGGTATTATGTGGCCAACTACACCAATGGGTTCATGCAAAGTGTAACCATGAAGCTCTCTCGACATTTTTAACACGTCTCCGTGGATTTTGTCGGCCGCTCCCGCGTAGTATCGGAGGAGGCTCGCGGAGTGAGGGATGTCCATGGCTTTGCCTCCGCTATACAATTTTCCGGCATCCATGGTGTCGATTGCTGCTAATTCGTCTATGTTTTGTTCTATCAATTCTGCCCATCTTATCATTATCCTTCCTCTTGCCTGATCATTAATTGGAAAAATGCAAGTTGGTATTTATCTTGCTAAAATCCTTATATTTTTCCATGAATATATATACACACACATTGATTGTTGTCTTAGTCAATTTATAATACATTATAAAATTATATCAAGTTTTAATGAACTATGCTTAGATTGTCTTAATAATGTGGAAAAAACAGTATAATTATATATTTAGTGCGACTATATTAAATATATGTACTAATTTATTGAATCTAATGAGAACTCAAAAAGACGCAAGGAAATCCCGTTTCAAATTCACTACTCTAATATCAAACATTATACCGGAAAGTATAAGAATGAATTATAAGAGTATACAATAATGATAGACACAGAACAAAATAAACACTCAATTTAAACTTCTTATTTGTTTATGAAAAAATTGTGTGCTATCTGTAATCAGTGTTTTAAAAGATGGTCAAAATGATCGTCTCGATGGCGGTCAAAGCGCATAGTATTACAAAAATCAAGAAAAGTGTTGGTTAATGAATTTTTGATTTAATTATATAAAAAAAAATATATGTTAGTTAAATTTATTATTGTAATTCATTAATAAATATTAAAAATTAAGAAACATTAATTCGCCTAATTCCTTTATGACCCGAAATAATCTTCCACTGAACTCTTGAAATCTCTAATTACCCTACTAGCACATTTTAAAACACGCCTAATAATCCACAAACAAAATTAACCAAGTAAGAATCATTTAATAATAAAAAACCACCAGAAATAAAATGGAAAATATGTTAAATGTAGAGGTGACATGGGATTCCGAATTAGATTCTTCCTCAAATACTTCCAAAATCTATTTAAGTAAGCAGTTGTCTTTTACATATTGATTGATTGATGTAATAACATATTTCGATTATTTTCAAATATATAAAAAAAAAAAAAAGAGTGGTGGAGCGGCCACCGGTAACCTAATCTATGGAAAAAATAATAATCGTATTTGACTGAATTTGGAATTCTGAATTGCTATGCTCCGTCCACTATTATTTCACGTTGTTTGTATTTTTTCAAATACGGATCATAATATCCCATCCCTATTCAGCCTCTTTTTCTTTCTTTTCTTTTTTGATGATTTCTTTGATAGTCACTTTCAATGGATCGACAACAACGCAATTAATCATTCCGGGTAAATTTTTTTCTACGAGTTGATCTAAAATTAAAAAAACCAACCAAAATAATCCTAAAATTAAAAAATCCACAAAAAAATCAATCAAATGACATAGGCGGACACGGGATCCGCCCATGCCATGGCGCGGGCGGATCCCATTTCCACCTGTGACTTGGCATAGGCAGATCTTATTTCCGCCCAAACCATGGCATGGGCGGAAATGGGATCCGCCCGTGCCATGGCACGGGCGGACACGGGATCCGCCCATGCCATGGAGTAGGCGGACACAGGATCCGCCCGTACCATGGCGTGGACGGATTTCTTTTCCGCCCGTGCCATGGCGTGGGCGGAAATTTCATCCGCCTGTGCCATGGCGTGGGTGGAAAAAATTTCCATCTGTGTATTTTAATTGTCCTTTTTGGTCCGTACTTGAAAAAATACGGGCGGTGCGAAGTAATACTGGGCGGTACTTAGCAACACCCATTAACTGAATTGCTATGATACAATCAAGAGGTGTGACGAACACAATCAGGAGGTGTATTGGACCATTCCACTAACATTGAATATAAAGCAACTTGTCGTGCTAATAAATGCGCAACATCATTGTTTGTATGAGAGACAAAATTAAACAAATAAGAAAT
>CATIWQ010406960.1:0-15598 GCA_949673415.1 Euphorbia schlechtendalii | reverse complement strand
TATATATGTATATGTATATGTATATGTATATGTATATGTATATGTATATATATATGTATATATATGTATATATATTGGTTTTTACTACGACGTGGTTCTATATGGATCCAAATTGCGACACCTTTTAGTCATATTCGTATTCTAATCCTCAATCACTAATCTACGGCTAACTTGAAGGATAAGATGGTTGACCTCAAAATTTAATATTGCTCTGTACACATCCACATAATTTGATTTCTAATAGATGCTTAAGGATGGACTAGTTCATACCAGTAAACCACACCATTGGGATTCATATAAATTTCATTATGGTCGTGGTGAGAAATTATTACCTAGTGAATTTATGTTATACAAATTTTACGTACCCGGTACTGTTACGCATTTCAAATTATCTATAAGGAATTAATTTCCAGCAAAAAATTCACCATTGTACTGTTTAATTATCTTTTTTTTTTTTGGAAAAAACCTCCGAAGGAATGTTGTGTCCCTCATTCGGAAAAAGATTGGAATAGGTAAAAATTTCAAGACGAAAGTCTCAACTAGGTTGATGCGTTCGCTTGCCTACAAAACATCCATCCCTCTTTTCATTAAAAAGAACAATTCACTATAGTGAATCGCCCAAAAATACAAAGTTCAGATACAAAGAATAGACGGATCAATTAAGAGATCCGAGGCCGAAAAAGAAATGAGTTTCTTCCTATTATTAAAAAATAACCAACAATGATTGATATTAGCTACTAGTAAATCTTCCTCCCTTCTGGTTCCCTTGAAGACAAATTCGTTCCTCCTCTTCCAAATACTCCAAGCTGTACAAAACCAAACCGCAGTTGCAAACTCTCTTTTAACTCCCAGAATGAAGAAAGATCTCCCAAGAATGAGAAAATCTGTCGCAAGTCTCGGAATTGGGACTAAAATTCCCAACCATTTATGAGCTTTGCACCAAGTAATCCAACTATCATGGCAAAATAAGAGCATATGGTCCATCGATTATGACATCGGGCAAAATGGGCACATCGAGTCATTCAATGAAACGCTATCTCTATGAAAAAGAAACTCTCGGGTCGGTAGTCTATCATGAATCAAAAGCCAATCGAAAAAATGAATACGTGAAAGCATAGAGGTACACCATAGCAATCGAAATAACTCACAATTAGCTGGGCTAACCAAAATTTCGTACAACCCTATACAAAACGAAGCTGCCGAATATACCTTGTTGGGACCAATGCTCCATAAAAAATGATCACTTGAAGGGGAAAAGGATAATATGACTTGGTCCTCAAACGAGGCATCAACAATGGATGGTTGAAAAATAGACGGGACATGCAAAAAAATCAGACATCTTAACACCAAAAAACGGTTGCGCTCTGCTAAACGTAACCTACGACGCCATAACGATCTTCCATTAGTCACATTGTCAAATAATTTCAAACATACCGAGTTAACCACTTCCGATTTCATTCCACTTAAGTTCCAAAGATCTCCAAAAATGTCTTTCAATGGTTGATCAATTACCCAAGGATCATGCCAAAAATCAGTGGAATTTCCATTTCCAAGTCAAATACGATAAGAATTAGAGAAAAATTGCCAATAATTTTGATTCCGAAAGAAATTAGAGATGACATTAAGCTAAATAGGAGAAAGCATTGATCTATCAAAATCTAACAAATCCCACCAAGTTCCAAATCCATATCATTTTACACAAAAAGTTACCCATAATGAATTATCATTTGGATTTTGGAGTCTCCATAGCCATTTAAGCAAAAGACTACAATTTATGAGCCTGAAATCCCGAATGAATGATCCACCTAGATGTTTCGACAAGTTTATAATATCCCAACTAACCTTGCATATCCCCTTACTATCGTGATCACCTCTCCATAAAAAATTCCTCATAATGCAAATAAGCTTCCTATTCACTGATTTTGGTAATTTGAAAAGAGATAATAAATAAATCGAAAGTGAAGACAGTACCGATTTAATCAAAACCTCTAGTCCGGTGTAAGAGATACATTTCCCCTTCCACAATGCAAGACGTTACTGGAATTTTACAATCAGAGCGTCCCAATTTCCCAAGTTCGATTGTTTATAACAAAGGGGAGTGCCGAGGTAGGAAATCAGGAATTTCTCTAGTTTGCAGCCGAAACTAGAAGTTGCCGAAAGGGTAACTGCATCATCCACATTAATGCCAATAAGAGTGCTCTTGTGATAGTTGATACGCAGGCCAGAAATGAGCTCAAAACAGTGGAAAATCCTTATGAAAGTCGAGATAATAGACTTGTCAGCAGGAAGAAAGCATATCGTGTCATCAGCGAACTACAACAAAGAAATGTCAGGTAAATCATCTTCAACCTGGAATAAGACCCTCACGAATGCTAGCATCAAAAAGTCGCTTCAACCCCTCCACTGTAAGAACGAAGATGAAAGGAGATAATGGATCACCATGTTTAACTCCTCGGTGAATCTTGATCGGTTTTGACGGGCTCCTGCTGGGTAATATAGATGTTGTCGAATTATGTCTGCAACCTCTAAGCCATGAAATCCATTTGATACAAAATCCCATCTTCGTTAAAACTGCATCGATAAAGGTCCATGATATGATGTTGAAGGCCTTATGAAAATCTAATTTAAGGACAAAACATGCACGACATCGCTTATGAATCGAGTGAATTACTTTCGACGCTAAAAATGAACATTCGTGAATACTCCTATCTTTGACAAAAACGAACTAATTCCCCGAAATCAAGGAAGGAAGCACCACCTTCAATCTTGTCGATAATACTTTGTAATCACTTTGTAGACTTTGAGAAATAAAGTGAAAGGCCTAAAATTTTGGATAGCGCAACTACCCGGAATTTTCGGAATAAGGACTATGTACGAAAACTTTATCAATGCCGGGAGAAAAGATGTCTCATGAAAGCGATCAAGAATATGCATGAAGTCTGCTTTTATAATCGGCCATGCTCTCTTTTAAAAGAAATGATTAAAACCATCTGGACCGGGGGATTTATTCTCACTGCAAGAGCACAAAGCATCCCAAATTAGTTCCTCAGAAAACACCTCTGTCAATTACCGATTTTGAGCCTCTGAAACCAGTGCAAAACTAAGCTTGCATATGGAGAACGGAATAGGCCTGGAAGCCGAGAATAGCTCAATGTAAAACTAGTTGATAGATGAAGAGATAAACCCTATGTCAAAGCAAATGGAGCCATTCAATTCAAGAGAGGAAATTCGATTATTCTGGAATCGAGCGGAAGCGGTTTAATGAAAGAAACTTGTGTTGCTATCCCCTGAGATAGACCATTTCACCTTTGATTGTTGGTGCTTAATATTCTCCAAATGCGATCTCCGTTGTGCAAGTTTGCTTTTAGAAGAGAGGAGTTCGGCCTCTTCGATTTGACCCAAAGGCCGAGAAGAGTTGTTGTCCGTCAGCTGCAATACCTGCTGCTCCAAAACATCTACTTCTTGCTGTAAATTTCTGAAATTCAAAGCATGCCATGGTGTAATATCTTTGCCTAGAAGCTGTAACCGAAAGGGAAAGTCCTTATTATCGTATGTCGTACATATAGTTGACCATTTATCGTGAATGAACAGAAAGAAAGAGCCGCTGTCCCACCAGCAGTTTAATGACTGAAATGGTCTAGGGCTTGAGGCAACATGCATATGACTTTGGAATAAGATCGGGGAATGGTCCGATAAAGAGGTATCCACTATTTTGATGGAAATTTCCAGCCATTGATTCGCAATCGAACTAGATGCTAATAATCTATCAATTCGTGAAAATGATTCACATTATGCCAAGTGTAATCTCTACCTTGAAGCAGAATATCAAGCAAGTCACAATCATTGATGAGATCATTGAAACTCGACAAAGTGGGAGAAGTGAACCCGTTAGATCTTTCATTACCATAAAGCACTTCATTAAAATTACTGCAAACAAGTACATTATCAAATTGACTAATAATCGGACTCAATTCTTGCCACAATAAACTTAGTTCATTCCAAACCGTAGGCCTATATAATTTAACAACATGAATATCCAAGGAGCTCGAGGTGAAATGCAAAATGATCCAACACAAGGAAGATGCAATTGGAACTCCAAAAAAGAACGCACAATTCCAAGATATAGTTATATCCCCCGATAAGCCTTGAGAACTAATACTTTGAGAATCAAAATCATTATGACCACACATTCTTTGAAAAGTACCATCAGAAATCGAATCCACTTTCATCTCAATCAAAGCAAAGAAATGCAACTTAAATTTTCGAATGCAAGAATGAATAAATCGTTGCTTAAAATGGTTTGACAAACCCCCACGATAATTCCAACTCAAGAAAGATAATGACATAAGTAATAAAGAGATATCCTTGATTAATACCATGTTTCTTAACCAATCTTGTTCTGAATCTCCTCCATCACCAGCGCTTTTGAGCTCTCCTTAAACAATCCTAGTTTGACACCATCAGACCAAGTGAGATGAGTTTTGCAAGGTCTTTCCGCATGCGACTTAATAAACAACCGATTCATATTCAGAATATCTGGACCAGATGAACTGGAGGTGAATAACGAAGAATTTGAAGCAGCAACCACTTCAGAAGAGATACGACGCACTGCCATGAAATCATCCGCGGGTGATTAAAAAACTGTTGCAGAAAAAGAACCTGAGACAGCAGAGACTTCCTACAACTTTGAGGGTTCAACAGGACTGTCTGAAACGTGCTTCAAATGGGCAGAGGCTGCCAATGCAGATGGACTATCAGTTGACTCAATAGTAGGAGTAGATGATCCTGACAATTCTATGCCAATGTACCTGTCTGCAAAATCAGTAAGGGGAGAACAATTGGGTGACCTTGAAGCATACTCTGAGCAGTTCCTACATGCAGTTAACTGCCTTACACATGCCTCTACAATAATTCTAACATCTCCCATGCTTAATACAATGCGACGGTCTGTTAAATCCATAGGAATACACATGACACAAGTGACAACATCAACCTGATATGGTCTAGCAAAATTATAATCAATCGAAATCAAATCCCCCATAGCACTAGCCAACTCGTGAATCAGAGGTTTCGTAATGATAGCCGGTGGTAATCCAATAAAATCAATAAAGCATAAGTGCTTGGAGGGTATAAAGTTTAACAAGTATGGCTGGACATTAGAAAATAAATCTTGTAAAGAAAGCCAATCCCCGTCAAGAAACCCTGCTAAAGCATCCTCAAAATAAAAGCCAATCAACACGATTTCCACATGCTAGTGCAATAAAATTAACTGCAAACTTCCTATCATGAACGATCCCAAACAAATAAGGAATCAAGGTAATGTTCCTAACCTCAGCAAAACAAGCGAATCTAATCCACTCCACTTTCCGAATAGAGTGGGGTAAGTTAACAATAAGAGTCTGCTTATTGCTAGGTGCAACAACCTCGGCATATGACCTAGCATCTCGCGGAGACTCCATGAATGTATGTCTAATTGATTGCTTTTCTGACTCACAAATCTAAGGGGCAACAGTAAAGTTGCGATCAAAGTTGATAGGCCTCGCAAACTTTGACCTATAGGCTCGTAATCTAAATTTTCCGATTGAGATGGCATTCAAACAAAAAAGAGCCTGATGCATAGGTATTGAGCCTTCCAAAGCAAGGAACCCGAAGCTTTGATTTCTAGCATTCTTCTTGCGAGCAACATAAACATGACCAATGACTCCATATTTAAGAAAGATAATCTGCAAGGCATCCTTGTCATGAGATGCCGGGAAGTTTGCGAAATATATATTATTGTGCTGCTGAGAGGTTGGCTTTGGATGAGGCTGCTCTTGGGTTTTAGAATGGTGTGATCGCATTGAGGCAGCCTAATGCGCGGGCTTAGGGTTGATCGGAGTAGAGGTGTGGTTGCCAGGTGAGAGTATGGCGGTTAGGGTGGTGGTTGATTGCCATGAAGGAAAGAAACTGGTTTGAGGTTAAGATTTCTCTTCAATTAAGTACACTAATTAAGTGAAATCGGCAAAAGCTTCAGAGCTCATTTTGAACAAGGCAACATATGCGGCTAAAAGTAATAACCATCTCTTCTTTGCTCTTAGTGAACGAAGCTTGCAGCTATTTCGCCGGGATTTGTTGAGGCCGGAAAAAAGTTGGCCGGAGCTTACATAGACCGGATCTGTTAAAGCTGGATCCGTTGCGGCCTGAGCTTGAGGGCATGCCGGGGCTGTGGAGAAGCCTGAGCTTGAGGGGACGTGGGAGCAGTCGGTGGCCGAAGCTTCTGTGGTTGGCTTTCTTGCAGGCCGAAGCAAACTCTTAAGAAGGCGCGTCACTCGTGCGGAGGCCGGAGCTTGCGCAGATAGCTGGATCTGGTGATGGCGCCGGAGGAGCTTCCCCACTTGTTTCCTAGAAAGAAACCTAGCGCATAGAACGGATCTGTAGAGATCGGAGCTGCTAAAGCCGGATCCGTTGTGGCCTGAGCTTGAGGGGACGCCGGGGCTGAAAAGAAGCGGCTAGAAATGAAAAATAGAAATTGAGTTCGTACTGTTTAATTATCTAGAGATGAATATATCATCTTTAAATGAAAGCGCCACAGCTGCCACATCTTCAGTAGTCAAGTGAAGCTCTCCAACCACGGCTACCACTCTCTTCATTTTTGGCCATTCAGAGAAGCTTGTCTACAATTATATACTGCAAAATATGCTAAGGGTAAGGATAACAATACCTATTCAAGTAAAAAAAAGTAACTTCGCTCTAGAATCATTTGATCACATTTACCATAACAAGAATATGTTGGAATTTTTTTATACACCTACAAGACAACATGCACACAGAATACAAACCTGGATGATTGAAAATCACTGCAGTACATTCATATCAAACAAATGAATAGTTGAAGAACAAAAAATGGAGCATTGAAGGATCATGGCACAGAAAAGACCTGGTCTGAAATATCCACCTTTCATGCAAGTGACAACAATAGATGGGCCTCATGGCTCATATCAACCCATAAAGTACATAAAATGACGGGCGTTGCTAATGTTTCATTCTCATAAACGTGCTTTAATATAAAGTCTAGGTAATTTTGTATATATTTACTTCTTATAATTTAATTGAACTCAAAGCCTTTCATAGTTTCTTTTGATATATGTGTGTGTGCAGTATGTTTTAGCTTCTGTTCGTTACTTTATTTACAGAATGATGGGTATGTGAATTTGACATCAATATGAAATAGATGAATAAACAGTACAATGGGAAAGTGGAATTCAAACTGAATATTTCACGGTAGTAAAGAGTGTTTTGGAAAGACCCATCTTTAAAGATTTCAATTCAATTGAATTCATTTCATCGAATTCTCTTATTTGGAATCAATTAAATATTGATAATAAGATTTGAATTCTTGTAAACGTAAAGAATAGAAATCTTGAAAAAAATTGTAAGATTTCAAAAAAATTCATTTCAATTATATCTTTCAATATTATTTTCTTATATATTTTTAGTTAAAAAAATCAAAATACTTGTATAAATTACTTTAAACATTTAATTAACAATCAATCGAATTCTTTAATATAAATGAAGTTACTAGAGAAAAAAAATTTATGTGAAAAATCAATTCAATTAAATTTTTTTAACTTTTTTCATGAGATTTATATCCAAATTCAACGTAATCACCGCGGAATGAACAATTGTGAGTCGATTTGCTTGAAAACTAAAAAAAAGTACTGTAGTGACTGTCAAAATTGGAATTTTTCGCTTTGTCAGCATAAATGTCCAACTCGAGGGCCCCACCCCCAATCTATTCAAGTTTACCGAGTTAGAGATTAAGAATACAATTCAATCTTCTTATCCTCGCATTCTTATTTCTATTCAATCAACTCGACACAAACATATTCAAAAACGCAAAAAGGGGGAAAATGTGGAGCACTCTAAACTTCTTTGACCAATTTCCCTCTGTTCCAATACTCATCTCCCTCGTCCTACTATCCATTCCCTTAATCCTCCTCTTCCTCAAATTCACTTCTTCAACCTCCAAATCCCATCGCCACCACCCACCATCTCCCCCAACTTTCCCGATCATCGGAAACCTCCACCAACTCGGCCTCCACCCCCACCGCTCCCTCCAAAAGCTCTCCCAGACCTATGGCCCAATCATGCTTCTCCACCTCGGCAAATCCCCAACTCTCATAATCTCATCAGCAGAAGCCGCCCGCGAGATAACAAAAACCCACGATCTCATCTTTTCCGACAGACCCATCACGAAAATCAAACAGATACTTCTGTACGACCAGAAAGACATAGCAGCGGCGCCCTACGGCGAGTATTGGCGACAAATGAAAAGCATCTGCGTCTTACATTTATTGAGCAACAAAAGATTACAATCCTACAGAGACGTAAGGGAACAAGAGATTGACATAATGATTGAGGGAATTAAAAAGACTGAGGTGGTCAATTTGAGTGAAGCATTTGCGGAGTTGACGAGTGGGATTACTTGCAGAGCGGCTATGGGGAAGAAGTACAGTGGGACAGAGAGAGGGAGGAGTTTTAAGGAGTTGTTAATGGAATATATGGAGCTTTTGGGGGGTTTTGATGTTGGGGATTTTATTCCTTGGTTGGGTTGGCTGAGTAGGGTTAAAGGGTTGTATGGGAAAGCGGAGGGATTGGCTAAGGAGATGGATGAGGTGTTGAGTAGAGTGGTGGAGGAACATGTTGGGAATGAGAATTATATGGGAAATGAAGGGAATACCAAGGATTTTGTTGATGTTTTGCTTTGGTTTCAGAAAGAGGATATGGCTGGTTTTCCAATTGATGCAACGGCCATCAAAGCTATTATACTTGTAAGTTTAAAGCTTTTTTTTCATAATGTTTTTTTAATGAATTTTTTTTCAAAAATATGCATCACTTTTCGTAAATTGTTAAGGATCTTTTTGGTATGTTTGGTATTGCTTTTCAAGCTACTGTTCCAATAAGTTAATCTTATAAATTTTTAAAAGAACTGCATATTTTAGATTTGAACAACATATTTTGATCCTTCATACTATATAATTTGTTTTTTTCAAAATCAACTCTGCTGCTTATAGCAAAAGCTTGAAAATGGAACTTTTCAGAAAAGCAGCCTGGAAAAGCAATCCCAAACTGGCCCTAATTGTGAGAACTATTTCTTGCATTTTTTAAAGACAGTGGTCACTAGACTAAGTCTAGCACTTTCTTTGTGAAAAAATTCAATTCAAAGTATTCTATACGTAAGATTTACAAATTTTAAGGAAAAAGATTCCGTAAATCTCAATGTTTGTTTATTTGTAAATTTCAATCAATTTTGATAATCCGTTCATTTTTAATGAATGAGATTTAATTTCACTGTAGATTATCAACAACTATCCAATCTTGAATTTCAAGAATGGTGATCACTAGTCTTTTTTTTCGTTGAAAAAATTTCAATTCAAAGTATTCTATACATAAGATTTACAATTTTTATGGAAAAATATTTTGTAAGTTTCAACTTTAGTATATTTCTAAATTTTAGTTAATCTCTGTAATCCATCCAGTTATATTGAATGAGATTTATTTTCAATGTGGACCATAAAACAACATTAAATTCAATATCAGTCATTAAACTAGTAGAAGTGTTGAAATTGATTGAATTTACAAATATACAAAATCCAAAATTTAAAGAATATTTACCATATAGCTAAATTATTGAATTTCATGTAAATAACAATCATATTTTAAATCTTAATCCTAAATTATAGCCTCATGAAATTGAAAAATTGAATAGATGCGTGTTCTCTGTACAGTTTATTTCTCAATTCAATTCACAATATACCACCATTATAATGATTATAATAACCATTATACTCTTTAAACCACTATACAACGTTGTAATTTTACTCTATATTAAATGTTTAGTTAAAGTCTATATATATATATATATATATATATATATATATATATATATATATATATATATATATATTAGTAATTAGTTTTTGCATTGTTTTAAAAATCTCCGCTTAGGCGTTATTTTGAAGGTCGCCGCCTGGCTAAGCCTAGCGCCTAAATCCTACTGACTAGCATCTAAGTTCACCTAGGCCCCGATTAATCTCGCCTAGACCCCGATTCACTTTCGGCTGTCCGACTAACGCTTAGCGCTTTTTAAAACACTGAGTTTTTGTATTTTTTTTATTACACTAGCTAGTCAATACTACATCAAAAACTTTGCGTAATTTAATAAAACCAACCACTTAATGTATATTTTTAAAATTTGTCTAATGTAAGGCTGAAACAAATAATTTATGTAATTGATTTAGATTGGTCAACATAGTCTTACCCTAGGCCAGACAAGCTATCGACTTCTTAACACTAAGAGAGATTCTATTTCTAGTTATTCCACGAATTTCTGAAATTAGAGTATCTTTAATAGTTTGTGGAGTCCAAATCTAAATAGCATGTGGAATAAGAGTTTTTTTTTTATGATGTGATAATAATTTTAAAAATAGACAATGTCTATTTATAAGATATGAATAGTAAATTGTACATTCCATTTTAAATTGTATTTATGTTTATTTAATTGTCTACATCTAGAAAATCAAATAGACATTGTCTACAATTTAATATGACAAATAATGTCACATTATATAGGGAAGATGAGCTAAATTAACTACTAAAGATGCATTTTCAAAATGATTGTTTAATCCTTCCTATCTGTCAAGACAATTTGTGGAATGCTCTTAGTACGTAGTTACTAAATTTAAAAATCAAGTTTGATTTCCCAGTCCCAGCTTCATTTTAAAAAAATGTGGTTCCCTAAATTTTATCCTACTTACATGTTGAGGCTAACTACTCAAGTTCTTTAAAAAATTATCCTTATCAGATATTTTTGTGGTTAAAGCTTACCATATAATAAGTTTGTCTTTACAAAAATTCATATAATAAGTATGAGTCTTTGAATTTCTTTCTTGGTACTCTAGATAGTCAATCCCACTCAAAGATAGTAATTTGATACAGCCGACCGCTTAATAAAAAATGCATTGCTTAAAACTTTGAAACAAATATAATTTAATAACTTGTTTGAAGATCGATTAAAATCTTTTTTTGGTGAATCGTTAAAGTTATTAAATATAAAGTAAAATCCCCACCTCATCCTTTAAGGGATTGGAACCTATGATTTCTAAATCACAAATTCAATCCATAACACTAGTTAAGGCATTTAATAATTCAAATCAGCCTTGTTATTGTTGTGATGTCAATTGTCATGTAACGTTTCGAAATAAAAATTTCAAAAAATCCACCGATTGAATCATCTCGTCCATTTGTTACACTAATAGTATGTAGTATATATATGTAGAAAATATGAATCCACTTATTCAATGATTCATTGTGTTTTTGGCAGGATGTTTTTTCAGGTGGCACAGATACTACATATACAGTTCTAGAATGGGCAATGACACAACTTTTTTTGAATCCGGATATAATGAAACAACTCCAAAGCGAAATAAGACAAGTCATCGACAACAAATTAGAAATTACAGAAGACAATATAAGCGAAATTCCTTATTTAAAAGCAGTGATAAAGGAAACCTTACGTCTACATCCTCCAATTCCACTATTAGTTCCTCGAACCGCAACTCGAGATGTGAAAGTAAAAGGATTTGATATTGAAGCAGGAACACAAGTGTTTATCAATTCTTATGCAATAGGTCGAGACCCAACAGTATGGGATCGTCCTGAAGAGTTTATGCCAGAGAGATTCTTGCATACCGGTATAGATTTCAAAGGACACAACTTTGAATTAATACCATTTGGATCCGGTAGAAGGATTTGTCCGGGAATTCAATTTGCGATGGTCACCGTTGAGCTTGCATTGGCGAAGTTATTGCATAAATTTGATTGGAAATTGCATGGTGTAACGGATCTAGACATGACAGAATGTACTGGTCTCACAACTCACAGAAAAATACCTCTTCTTGCTATTGCTACTTCATATCGTTCTTTGTAAGCTAGTCTCTATCTCGCTGATTTCTAGCGTATTTATCGCGTCAACGTGAGGCTTTACATAGAATTAGTTGCATTCTATATACACTACATGTCTTGAGACATGCACATTTAGTGAATGTGTAAGTGGGGTCGAACGAGAAATTTATGTAACATAAAAATATTAATTGATTTTTGCTTAATTTGATATGTGACATTCTTTAGATTTTTAATTTGATATGTGACACTCTTTAGATTTTTTATTTATTTTTAGTCGCGTGATTATTGATTTTTTATATAAGAAACCTGGATCTGAATGCCTATTTGCCCTTAAACTTTCAAATTTTTCAAATAAATCATGCACTTGCAAAAAGTACCGACTTTACCGCTTCAATGTCACATTTCAATTTTGGTTTGGTTTAACTTGTCAAAGATGTCATTTTCATGATTTTTATCTCTTCAATCATAAATTTCATTAGGGTAATTGATGCATTTTTTCGCAAGATCAACGATTATTTGAAACTTTATAAAGTTTAGGTAACAAATGGGTGTTGAGAGTTCATGAAGTTCTAATGTATTAAACATACAATTAATGATTCATGTTTATTCAAAAATTTATATGAAAAAACATTTTTTGATAAAACTTTATAAATGTGACTCGTTTATACTAACTATACACACATAAATTTGATGAGAATGAGACCGACGAATTTCAAAAGTGTATTATAGTTATTCATTTACGAAAGTGAACGTGAATTGCTATTTCCGTCATAATTCATTAGTGGATATACGATACATATCATGCTGTTGGGGAGGAAATATTAATTAAATGAAAACTTTTAAAGTGCCTTACAAATTAGGTATCATATAAACCAAGTTCTATTAAAGTGCAATATTTATATTCTGTAACCATTTCATTCCCAACATCCTTACTATCATATATTTCCAATTTAAGTGAATGTGATTAAAATTATCAAAATTTAAGACTGAATAAAGTTGTGATTGATGCATCGGGAAAGACAGGCACTGCCGTAAGAGCTAATGAAAAGTAAGATGAAAAACACGATCAAAATTAATTATAAAAAAAAGAAAGTAAAAGTAAAAAAAGATTAGAAATATATGTAATCCACAGAATCAGATATTAGAAAGTAGAACCGACCCACTGAAAATCGGGCTCACGGCTTCTTGTAATAAGTGCATTGAGATCCCTCTATAATTTGAAATTTTAAAAATAGTAATTCACACAACTACAAAGGAAAAATTAGGGTGAGCTTAAACTTAAACTTATCAGAACAAAATGTAACCTTCTTCCAGGGAACTATTTGTTTCTTCATGTTTCCAAACTTCATCTCTTCCTCAAATTCAAACTTCCATATACAGGAGCCGAATATCTGTTTGATAAAGCCAGCAGAAAGTGGAAAATGGGTCATTGATGGATTGCACGCCCTTGATCTTAAGAAATTTGAATGAAGTTGAGACTGGAAAAATTGGGTTCGAATATTAACAAAGGAAAAAGAAAAACAACAAAATAAAATAACATAAAAAGAAAATAAAAAAGAAAAAGAAAAATCACAAAAACAAGTCACAAGGGACCATCAAAATTAACAAATAAACTCATGTAGGAGAATATTAGTCCGGTTTCTTGCGATCCCGCTGAGCATGCTCCCTAGTAGTTACAGTTAAACTTTTCTTTTTTGAACAAAAAATGACTTCCAATTAAACGCAAAAGATTGCTTTTGCTTTCATTTTATTGGAAATTTGTGTTTTACTAGATTACTTTCAAAAGAACAATATCCCAAATGGGAAACTTTGAAAGAGTTTATGTGATTTAAATTAATATGTTCCTTTTGGGTTTGTAAAATTGTGAGAGAATCAAGGTGGACTCTTACGCATATGAGAGAAATGACTCATAGTTGTTTCTAGTGCAAATCGTCCGATTTCCCCCACCCCATGCGTGGGTGAATCCTGGGCTCAGGAACTTTTTATTATATTTACGGAGGAATTTTTTTTTATTTTTCAGAAATATTAGTTTATGACTTTTGAAATGTCTTATATTGAACTAGAGGAATCTGACTACACTTAAATTCGTAACAATTTTTATGTTTTAATGTTCAACAACTATTTTTCCCAACAGTTATTATTGCAACAACTATATTTGCTTTAATGTCAAAAACGTTTATTTGCTTTAATGTCAAAAACTATATTTATGGAGGAAATATTTTTTATTTTTAACAAGTATTAGTTTATGACTTTTGAAATGCCTTACCTTGAACTAAAGTAATTTGGCTATGTTTAAATTCGTAACAGTTTTGTGCTTTAATGTTCAACAACTATTTTTCCCAACAATTATTATCCCAAAAACTATATTTGATTTAACGTCAAGAACGTTTACCTTTACTGCATTTCTACAACAACTATTTTTCTTTGCCTATAAATATAATGCTTGTATTTTCTGTTTTATACATTGAAAATTTTCTCTGCCTTCAATTCTGGATATATTGCACTTCTGTTCCTGTTACTAACTCTTCTTGAGGTGAAGGAATTTTTCAATCCTAGGAGGAACTATAACTATCATTTGGGTACAGTGCCTAGCACGGCTCCGTTTACCTAACGTCAACCTTCTTTTGCTTTACTATAACTCCAGGTTCTGACTTGTTCGCCAGTTTCAGCTGCCTTCCCCAACAAACTCAAAGGATAATTCATTATGGCTGGTACTGGCGATGTTCCTCTTCTTGTACCTCTAGTAGTCCCTCCAGTTGTTCTTCCAATTTTTCCCCTAGCGGTTCTTGCCCAACCTGAAGGTTTTGGAAATATTCCTCCTGTTACCACGCCTGTTTATGCTAAGCCTTTCCCTGATCTGTCAATAATTAAAGATTTCAATGGTGATAATTTCAAACGATGGCAAGAAAGGCTTTTCTCTCTTCTTGACATGCATGGTGTAGCAACCACGCTCACAGATGCCACTCCAACATAGCCCCCTGCTCAAGTTGCTAGTTGGGTTTATGCTAACAAAGTCTATAAGCATAGTATTCTTAGTACTCTGTCTGATGATCTATTCGATGTTTACTGCTCTAAGAAAGGAGCCAGAGACATTTGAGAATCCTTGATTACCAAATATAATGCTCAAGATGATGGCAAGAAAAAAATTTTAACTGGAAAATATTACAAATGGAAAATGGGGGAGGACAAGGGCATCCAGACCCAACTCATTGAGTATTATCGACTCATTGAAAATTTGAAATCTGAAGATATCGTTCTTCTTGATGAGTTTATTGCAGGTGTTCTAATTGAAAAGTTAACCCCCTCTTTGAGTGCTTTCAAGCATCATCTTAAACATGAGCAGATGACATTTTCCCTCAAAGAGTTGATTACTCATATTGTCATTGAAGATACAAGCCAGAAGGAGCTAATGACTGCCAAAGGAAAGGAGAATGTCTCTAAGGTGAACCTTGTGTAGGCTAATCCTCAACAAGGGAAGAGGTATATGGTGCAACCCGGGGGTCTGTTAAACCTGGGCAAGAAGGGAAAGTATGTAAATTAATAAAGTCTTTATATGGTTTAAAACAAACACCAAAAAATGGCATGGTAAATTTGATCAAGGTTTGATGAAAGATGGTTTTTCATCTCTTGATGTGGATAAGTGTATGTATACTAA
>CATIWQ010406949.1:0-28138 GCA_949673415.1 Euphorbia schlechtendalii | reverse complement strand
TATATATATATATATATATATATATATATATATATATATATATATATATATATATATATTATTTTAATAATATTTACAATAATATATAAATTGAAACTAAATTAAAATTGAAATTGAACTAATTTGAACCATTAGTAGTTAAAGCATCAACTACTTGATTCCCCTCCCTTATAAAAATGAGAAACACCGCATGTAATTAAATTTTTTCAGTGCACATTCCTTCCATTCAGCCCGAAGCAAGCAAGCAAGCAATCTCCGAACATCGCAGCTTCGAAGTATGAACAACGTAAATGGAAGCACTAATGATATTTGGTGCCTTAGGAATTTTAGGCACGAGATTCATATTATGCAAGTTCCTCTCTCAACAAAAGAGTTCCAACTTGATCCAAAGCAAATTACATCTGTCTCTTTCATCAATGGTCATAGTCCCCCAAAAGCAATTAAAATAGGCCTAATACTTTAACACCCCGCTTAAAATCGGTTTACAAAACCGGATGCCACTCTCAACTTTCAAAAGAACCGCTTAACCCCCTTAACTTTGCAAAAAGGATCAGTTACCCCCTTAATTTGGCAAAATGCACCAGTTAACCCCTCAACGTCACGAGTCAGGATCTGGTTAGTTTGACTTTTCAAACATGTTATTTTTCTGATTTTTCTCTCTCCAACCAGAAGTTGACACGCGACATTGAAGGGGCAAACTGGTGCATTTTTACCCAGTTAAGGGGGTTATTTGATCATTTTTACCAAGTTAAGGGAGATAATTGATCCTTTTAAAAATTGAGGGTGACATCCAATTTTCTGATCCAACTTTAGGAAGTGGTTGATGCATTTGGCTGTTAAAACATTAAGCACTATTGCGCTTGAATCTGGGAGCTAAGCCGTTGAGTTGAAGCTGATTTAACAACATCAAGAACACTACCAGTAACATCAATTGATCGTCCAAACAAAGACATGCAACAATCCATTTCCCATAGCTAACTAGCAAATGAACAAGTTACAAATAAATGTTGTATCAAACGCACTTGGAAACCATGGCGATTACTATAGTTGTTAGAGCTTCACACAGCTAGACTCATTCTCCTCTACACCACCGACTCCAAAATTGGGCCGTGGATTTATTCCAATTAATCTGCTTCCATGGCAACAGCCCATACATTCATAATGCTTCATATGCAGCACGAAATAAAAAAATCAAATATTGTACATTTTCAAAATAAAGGCATGATATTGAATCAATCAATAACTAATTGAATATTATCATATAAGTTTAATGCCACAACTTCTTATATAGCATTTTAGACTACATATTATTCATTATGTTAAACTCTATATAAGAAACATAAGATGACTAAATTACGAGTAATAGTTGTTCTCTCTCAAGAAACATGTCTCCGCTTGAAAGAAAAAGCCAATTAATGAACAAAAGACAAACAATGGAGGATTATATTCTACGTTCATAAATTTTGTCGAGTGAATTTTTTTGCCACCTTTGACGCATTTCATTTAATTTGGCGTGTGGGTACATGATAATGGAATTATTATTTGTTGACTTGAGGGCGTTGGGTGGTTTAGACTGTTAAAAAATTGGTTTTCAATCACAACATAGCTTATTGTACAGATAGACAGATCTATTGCTGGTTATTCAAAAATCCCATATTTTAAGAATTCACTAGAACAACATATATATTCTCAAAGGATGAAACTTGCAAACTATCCCATAATTAGTTTCATCAATTTATTTATTCTTTGGCAAGCAAATACTTACCTAAAGCTTAGAAGCTGCATCTTTGTCCAAAAACCACTTCAACTCTGCTTCAGCTGAAACAATTTCAACAGGCAGAACGACTTCCGAATTTCGGTCCTTTCCCAATGCTTTTTGCACTGCATTTGCTTCAGCTGATCCACACACCAGAATAGCAATATAAGCAGACGAGTTTATGACGGGGAAAGTGAAAGTGATTCTCTCAGGAGGTGGTTTAGGAGAGTCCTTAATGAAAGTAACCCATTTGTCATTTTCCTTCACTAGCGGATGTCCCGGGAAAAGAGAAGCTACATGTCCATCGGGTCCCATTCCAAGAAGCATCAGATCAAATTTCGGAAAACCAGTAATCGATGATGTCTCCAACACTTTGGTGTTCACTAAATGTTTAAGACAAGTTTCATAGTCTTCCGCTGCACCTTCAGCCGATAAAGTATCATTTATGGCATACACATTACCTGGAAGAATCGGGACCTGCCATAAATTTGCAAGTGTAAACACACTTTCGGAAAGCTATAATCAAAGGTTGATTTTCTTTCTCAACTATTACCTTAAGTAGATGATACGCTATCGACTAGCAAACATTTATTCTTTTTTCAGATAATATATTTGTACCTTGGGCGTGTGCCGTGCCTTGACACTCTTGTGCCTCTAACATCTATGGTTCTAAATGGTTTTGACTGGAAGCACGAAAATAAAGATACAAACCTGAAATGACCATTTTTGACATTAATTCTCAGGCGAGTTCCTTAAAAAAGGAACATCTTGTCAAGTTTACATATACCAAAGTCTTCCCCATATTTCTTATCTTCAGGTCTGCAGTTAGCTTATTATATAGTTCAAAGCTCTCTTTTTACAGTGTTCAAATCTTTCTGGTGGGTGTGCTGCTGGTCAGCATCAAAAGGTATTTTGAGTCAAGGAACTGGTTCATTGGGGTTTGATTAGCATAGTCACAGAAAAAAGAACATGTCTTCTATCCACTGCTGTATTAAACTCTTTTTACTCTCATTTTGAGTTATTGACAACTGAATCAAGTCTGCAGTTGTAAGGCTTTTATCAACAAAACCCTGTAACTTATTTCAAAAAACCTCTACCCAATCAAAAAGAAAAAATTACCCCCAACCAACTAATTAACATAACTCCAGAAAATCATGTACCCTAGCTTACAGGCTTCGCCAAAGCAATAGAAACCAAAGAGATCCAATAACAGTAGATATTAGTTGAATTAACATGTCAGTGGCAATTTTGCCAATATATATAATCTAATAATGCAGAGAGATCAGTCCTGCTTTCGAGGCATCTACATAAAAGGCCAGTTTAAGATTAAAAAATGAACATAGAATCTATTTGAAAATAAACAAAACATTGTAAAACACTCTACATTTTCATAAACAAAGCAAACAAATGAGCTCATAAGTCATAACATATCCAGAAGATCATGTTGTATCATAAAATCAAGTAGTAAATGGCCTAAGACCTTTTACAGAATTGCCCCTATGGCTATTACCCACTTTTTCAGCAAAAAAGCTCCAAATGGCGTAAAAAACTTTTTTGGCCGTTGTGGTATGGCTTGATTAATAATTACCCAATGGTTTTAGTGAAAATAATTCTAAATGTCACCTATTGTTTTCACTCTGTTACCCATTTGAGCTATATTGTCCTGACAACTTGCATTTTGTTGGGCTCGGTTGTTGTTGACTAAAGTTTTGTAGAGCTCAAAGGCCACCACTTTGTTCATTACATGCCTATTTGGGTAGCCAAAAGAATAACACATCGAACACTTATGTATCATTGACATATCATGGAACAAATGGGTAATTGGATAATAACACGAGATCCAAATTGGGGTTTATTACGTAAATTGCATCATATTTCGCTAGTAAAATAGCTAATGCAATTCGACAAAATATATGCTTATTGAACTATTTCACACTCTTCTTACATAGACAAGTAAATGTTACAACCAAACTACATGGGCTAAAGGATCTTGTTATATCCTATTTCCATTTGGTATATGAGGTATGCGCGCCACAGTCACTCATTCCGTCTTTGCACGATGCAATCCAATACCTTTTCAGTATTTATTTTCCTACAAACTATATTGGCTCAGAAAGGTCAGTTTGCAAAAGAAACGGGAGTTAATAGCAGAAGGGCCAACTCACAAAGCTGAAAACTTCATTAATGCCAAGAGGAACATCCCATGACATGATCCAATCCACAAGTATTGATTATAAGGCAAAAAGAAAAGTATACCTTCGAAAGGAACCCATCAAATGCCAATTTGTAATTACTGTCGACATGATCTTTGGGCACCACCCTCTCGTCCAGCCACAGAACATACCATTTAGACCATTCAATTGAATTGATATATGGAGGTTCTAGTAGTTTTCTGGAATTTCATATTCAAATTAGAAAATCAAGTTTCAGCATGTCAATTAAAGCTAGATCGAGTGATAAAGAAACCTGAGGGAATCGATGAGATAACCACCAGAGAGAACAACAGTGAAAGCACCTCTTTGTTTAACGAATTGAGACGATAAATCAGCCGAGTATTTGGCGAGAGAAACCGCAACATCTTCCTCCTTCTCAAAGACCTCCACAACTTTCTTCTTTTCTGCAGTGGTCATTCTGGAGGAGTTCAAATTGAAATCAAATTCGATTTCAGGTTTTGTAGGCAGAGAAAGGGAAAGAGGAATGCATTTAATGAATATAATACAGAAACCTTGGCTAAATTAAGACCGTTTGATCGTTTTAAAAGGTCAGGGCCTGAGTGGTTTAGGTCCAAGTTCCAAGAAGGGCTAGATTAAGGTTGGTAAATTAATAAACCTGCTGAGCATGGATCAGCTGGCGGGCTTATTTGTGTCCGGATTATAAATATTAAATTAGTAATTAGTTAGTAATTTATTAATTACAAGTAGTTGCCTTGTGAACTGAATTTAATAGAACAATAAATTATTAAAATAATAATAAAAAAATAAATATTTTAGAAGCATTAGCAAGAATAACTAAAAATAGTATAAATAATATTAATTAACTATTACAATATGTAATAATAAATAATTATAAATAATAAAATTTCTTAATATTATAAACTTCACACGCTTACAATAAAAACTAAATTTAATAACAAAATTAAAAATATTAATTATAATTTTAAAAATTATAAATTATAATTTTAAAAATTATAAATTATAATTTTTAATAAATATAAAAAATTAATTCTAATAAATTATGATATATAATTATTAATTTATAAAATAGTTCTAACAATAATCATTTATATTTAATAACAAATAAAATATTTCAATAATACATAGAATCATTTAAATAATAATTATTATTACAATAAATAAAAATATTAATTTATAAGTTAATAATAATAATTATTTACTATTATAATATTCTATAATTTATATAACTCATTTTATTTTAGTTCTTTTCATTCTATTGAATGAATTAATAAATAAAAACTACGAAGATAAAAAATGTAATGAAAAATAAAATGTCACTTTTATTAATTAATATTATAATTATAATTAAAATGTTATTATATTATAATGAAAATAATAATTAAATATTTTACCCGAAAAATTTACTCTCTATAATTATTATTTTTCCAAAAACAATTACTACCTATAATTATAATTATTATTTTGAAAATCATTATTATTATTATTATTATTATTATTATTATTATTATTATTATTATTATTATTATTATTATGTTTGTTATTAACTAAATTATTATTTTCTCTTTATTAATATTTTTATTGTTATTTACTATTATAATTAATATTGTTTTTTATTATAGTATTAATTGTTCCCAGTTAGGTTTAATAACACACAAAAATGCTGTTTCTAGGTCAATCTAAATGTTCTTTAAATGGATTCGACAAAGTATGAGATGCTTTAAATTAAACAACTCTTTGGCAAACTTTGTTGAATTAGAATAAGCTCAGACTAAAACACTTAGACAAAACACAAGTATAAAATGAATGTGTGCTCAACTAATTCTATGCTGAGTTAAGTGAAAAGATAGAGTTAAGAAATACGAATAGATAATTTTATCCTAGTTCAGCCTCTTGATTACCTCCAATCCCCGAATACATTATCCGAGTTTTAATCTACTATTAACACTCCTTTAACTAGGCAGAGAAGCCTTCATAGTGTGTAGCTTACAAGCGAGTACCTTCCAAGCTATTTTTCCCTCAAACTGATTTAAGTATCACTCTTAAATACGCTATCACTCAGAGAATTAAATATTTCAATCTAGGAGAACAACTTATAGCACGTTGTTCCCTTTTACAAAGATCTAATAAATCTTTTCAGTGATCTGATTGATTCAACGAAGAACAAAGTGATGACTTGTTATAGTTCTTCTAATTTGGGAATTCTATCTCTAAGTGTCAAAGATATACAACATTTATAACAAAATGCTAACTCAGCACTGCTGAGTAAATATCTTATAAACTACGTAATACTAAGCTCAACTCATCTTTTCTTACTCTAAGCCATCACTTAATTAATTACTTAGTAAAATGAGTTGTTTTCCCTTAACAAAACTCCAGTAAACTTCATTAATTAAGAGGATACTTAGTACTCAATTAATTTCACCATCCTATTTAGTTTGTTGTTTCCAAAACATTCTAAGTACTGTGAAGTACTATTAACTTAGGTTCAACATTTTTGTTTGTTGAGTAAATTTGAAGGAGTTTTAACCCTTAAAAATTCTTGGTGTATTTACCAAGTTTGAACGTTGCCTTCAGTATACTATTCATGGGAGAATGCTGAGGTAGCCGTTGGAACTTGTACTTCAACTAGTTTAGTATTTCAATACCTCTTCTTGTACAGTCTTCGAAATTCTTCCCATTGGAGACATATTTGAATTCATTGTGAGAGAGATATCTAACCGTTATTGCACGAGATTAATCCATTGGAATGATTTTATCACCATGTCTTGATCTTCTCTTGATTTTCACTAGAAAGATTGGGCGGGAACTGCTACATGGATTCCATTGCTTGGTTAATCATCCTGACGTTAGCAGTGTAGCACAACTTTCTCTAAAATGCGACAAGAATGTCCGTTGAAACTTGGATTTTATTATGGATAGATCGACATTTCCATACTGACAACTTTTCTCTTTTGAGACCACTTAAATATTCCTTTTTTATTTTAACGTTGTTGGTCTGTAAACGGGCTCTTAACAACAGCAGAGGGGGGGGGGGAAGTGAATGCTTAATCTTGGTTACTTTTAGATTTTTAAAGTTTAATCACCAAGTTCAGTTTTTATATGCATGCTGAGTACGATATAAAAATGAATAAACTACTCAGCTTTGCTGGCACAATTTATCTTCAATCTTTAGCTGACTAAAACTTACTCAACATAGATCGGATAACAAGCAGTATAATGAATGGGAAAGAGAGATGAATGAGCTGATCACTGATCAAGCTAAATGCTTAATGTTAGAACGTCAACACCTGAGATTTATCCTGGTTTGGCCCCTAGCCTACCTCCAGTCCCCGGATACCATCTCAGAGCTTTAATCCACTAGTGGGTGATTCCTTCAATAGGCGGAGAAGCCTTTACAGCGGGTAGATATTATTACAGAAAGTACCTTTCTTTCTAACTACCGCTCAACTCAGTTTGGGTACACTAAACTGACACTCAGATTAATATAAGAATGCAAACTGAATTCAACTTATAGAAATGTTGAATCCTTACAATGTTAATCTAAGTAATTTCTCTCTATTACAAACAGATAAGACTTTTGATGTTTACTGATTGCTTGAGGTGAAAATTCTTTGGAAGCTAGAGTAATTTACGCAGCATTTTAGCTCTTAAAAATTCAAGGTGATTCACCAAGTTTGAACGTCTGCTCTAATCTTCTAATTATACTTTGAAGTTCTAAGAAGTAGCCGTTGCAAACTTTACGATATCACTAATCTTCAATTTCTCATCTCTTCTAATTTTTTGAATCTTCCCATTGAAGACAAATTCCAGGACATTTAGAGATAGAATTTGAACGTTGAGGTGCAATAAAATTCCGTTAACAAATACTCATTTATCTTCAAGCAATCTTGATATGAGAGAGGCGCACTAGAATGCAACATGGGGTCTTCCCATTGGATGACCTTGCTGAAGTTGACAGATTCACGCGGAGACACTTGAGATGGGGCGTATAATAGAAATTCCTTTTACTTGGACTGTAGCGAGGAATCTCTGACAACCGTACTAACACTCTTGATGTTGTGAGGATCACATGAATTTTCATTAATTTCAACGCCTTTTATCCTAAAAAAACTAAAAGAATATTCCGTTCCATCACAGACAACGTTAGTAGCACATGTATCATTAAGTCTCTAAGTGTCAATAGAACGTGCTTTTAATTAAATAAAAACAGAACTCAGCACGAGCTGAGTGAAATAATCCTAAACTATGTAGTACTTAGCATAGACTTAGCTTTTCTTACTCTAAGTCATAACCTAATTAATTATCTAACAAAACTGAGTTATTCTCCCTTGAATGAACTCAAGTCAGCTTTATAATTAAGAGTCTACTTAGTATTCAATTAATTTCACTATCCTAGATAGTTTGCTATTTCCAAAACTACCCAGTACTATGAAGTACTATTAACTTAGGTTCTACAATCTCCCCCATTTTGGATAGATAGCAAACTAGGTAGTAAAAGAAGTTAATTAAATAAATATTTTAGAGATTACAGAATACCTGAAGGTGATGTAAAACTCCCTTGTGCTGAGTGACTTCCCTTAGTTAGCTTGAGCTCCCCCATACAAAGTGAGTCTTTTACAAGCGGCTCAACTCCCCCACACTTGGAGGATTTCTTCTTTGATTGGGATAATGTTTTACTTCAGCTTTATCTTCAAAGGTTTGGTCTCTTATATGTTTTCCTGTACCACATATTTAGATACACAATAGAAAACATATTCAGCATAAATGTTAAGAAGATCTTAACTTGAGGTAGGAACTTGTGATTTTATTAATAAATCAAAAATGACTTAGTCAGTACATAAAGCATGTCTGAGCTAAGATTACAATAAGTCCTATTACAATTTCTACATCTATTGGAACATGGCCTAAACTATCTTTTATGCACGGAAGAGGAAGATCTAGTAGGCTTGTTCTTATTTGAAGGATGCATCAGATGAGAATGCTTTGGAAGAGATCCCTTGTTGAGGTTTACCATCCTGAGCGCATCTTCAGCTACCTTCTCTCCCTTTGCTATCTGACCTTGAACAATTTGATCAAGATAAATAATAAATGCATCGAGTGTAGCTTGAAAGCTCTCTTGCTGTCCAATAATCAACGGGGAAATCTCCTACTCCAATTGCTCCTTGCCCTTTATTGAGAGGAAGTCTTGGTCATTCAGCTCGTTGAGAAGAATATAGTGGCAACGCAAGATATGAGCTATCTGGTCAAAACCTTGACTCACAAACTATTGAAAACATTGAAGATGACCATGAAAGTCAGTTACTATAAGTGCAATCTTCAGCTGAGCTTAAATGTCAAGAAGTTTTAGGCCAAAGGATTAGATACACCGTGAAGAGTAATCGATGTCTTTTCTATCCAGCCCTCCCATCCCGAGTAGCGAATCCACCTTCTTCATCAGATCTTCCACCTTGGTTTTAATGATGTTAAGCTTTGTGTGGATTGTTATTCCAGTCTCAGGGCAGAGGGATTTAGTTGGAGGTGCACTAGGTACAAGCATGTCTGGAAAATTCTATCCCATGGTAGTCACTAAAAATTTCTATGATGAGGAGACTTTTTCCGTGATGTGATCAGAGACTTCTCGTTGAAGAGTATCCATTTTGGAGTGAGAGAGTTAACATTCACGACATGGACCTTGTCTAGTTTCTTTGATATATCTTATAAGAGCTTAAGGACTTCATCCTGCTTATTATCATGCACAAGCAAGAACCGCGACTCAGATTCCACCAGCTTCGCTATGATGTGGCTCATGTCCTTTGTTGATGCTACCTCTTTAGAGACATCCTCGATCTTACAATCAGTTATCCTCTTTATTTTGGCATGCTTCTTACTGAGCTCATGGATCTGTGTCACTTAAGTAACCATATTAGTACTCAAGAGACTCAGATGCTTAGTAGTAGGTTTACACTACTCTTTATCTTTCCTGCAATAGCATTTTCTATTACAGTAGACGTGGGAATAGATGTAGTAGCTGCCCCAAGCTGGGCTACAGAGTCTATTAACCCATTTAGGATTAGCGCTATCTTATCTACCAGGCTTTTGGCACTCTCTTTTGCTAAATGATTTTGAATAACCAACAAGCTACCTTAGATTCTCTCAAACTCTTCAAAGTATAAAGAGTCACTAGGCACACTTGTGTGCTGTTCGAATTCAGGCAATTTTGCATTGGGCTTGGATGATAAGTCCATCAATTCCTGAGAAAGTAGCACGTTGCCTACTACTCCATCTAACTCAGCATCAATCTTGAGCGTAGGAAATTACTTCCTTGCTAACTCTCAGATCTGTGCCAAGAAAGATGTATAAGCCTTTGCTGGCTTGCTGCTGGGTTCAGGAGCTTCATTGACTGTAAAATTTACCTCAGTAGTCTGAACACTTGCTTTTCCCTGCTGAGCAAAGTTCTCAACGTTGGGAACTTCCCTAACTAGAGGGGTTAAGGGGGTTGTGGATGGATTTGAAGAAGGGTTAGGTTCAAAACCATGTACAGTTGAAGAAGTTAGTTTGAGTGGAATAGAAGGTACAATGGCTCTGGAAGATTTGGTTGTTGGTTGAGAATATAAAGGAGAAGGGGTTGAAGAAATATGTACTAGAGATGGAGGAAAAGAATCTTGGATATTTTCAGGTGAAGAAATTTGGATTGGGGAATGTACAGAGTTAGAAGGGGAAGGACTTTTCTGTGTTTCAGGATCTAATGGAGTAGAACCTGACGGAAAAGAAGAATTTACAAAAGAAGGGTTTTGAGGATTTATAGGAGAAGAATAGGAGGTGGGATTTTACGGAACTTGGGTTAGTTGTTTGAGTCGGGTCAGCCTAAGGTTGCTCATGTTGAGAAGAAGGCTCCTCAACATGAGTGAATGTGGGAGTGGGGATGTTGGGATCCTAAGGATCAGACTCCTCTGGAATCAAGGTAAGGGTTTCTCCAGCATCCTCCTCATTGCTCACCACCTACACATTCTTCTGTAGTGGCCTTGTGGTGGCAGAACGCTTACACTGAGTGCCCTTTAGTTTGGCAAAAACATCTGAAGTGTTCTCAACAGCATTGGACCCAAGCTGGTCTTTATCTCTAGACTTCTTGTCCTCACCCTGCTCCTCACTATCATCTGAGAATACCATTTTGAGCTTCCTTTGGCGCAGGGTCTCATTAGCCTCATCCTCTTCTTCTTTCTCCTCAACTTGCTACTCAGCTAGCAACTTAGCCTCTGCCTCCCTTTGGGTACAGGATTTGGCTTGTATCTTCCTTCTTTGATGCTGAGCAGGAGCATCACTAGACTTGGTTGGACTCTTCCCTTGGCCTTAGAGGAAGTAGCCTTCTTTGCTTTGGAGGGAATGGTGGTCACATTCTCCAAGATGCTGGAGATTGGAACTTGATTTGAGTCATCACTCTCATAGTCCACCATGAATTGGTCCTCCTCCTCCTTGCGGATGTCCGTAGGCAATACTGTCTTACACTCTTCAACTTTTTCCTTTGCTAAGCTTTGGTGTACCTAGCATGAACCTGGTTATGAGCCAGCCTATTGAAATGCGACATTTCTAGCCTTTTCTTCCCTGACAAGACTATTTCACCGAACTCCCCCAAAAATTGAGCCACGTCCACTTTCACTGCCCTCATAATCTTAGTTATGAGGTAACCATAGTGATAGACGGTAGTCAGCTTTATCAAGTGGTGAAGAATCATCACTGGCAAATTGAGCTTCTTACCGTTTACCATATGGTAGATCACACAACACTCGAAGTATGTGCAGTTAGTCAGCGAGCCTGTTTTGGGTAGCAGCAGTTTCACCACCATCTCATGGCACATCCTCACTGTCCATGACATCCTGCTGGTGGCTATCTCCCCCGAAATGTAGTTGGCAAGGAGTTCCCAATCCTCAGGAATGATAACTATGTCTTCATCGCTGGATTAGCAGAGCTGGGTACCTGAATTAGGCATGTTGAGGGTGCTCCCTATCAATCGTGAATAAATCAAGGTAGATTTGCCTTCAAAGTCCATCAACAGGACATCACTTAAGCCTTCTATTGTGTAGAGATGAGTATAGAATGCTCTAATGAGGCTTGTGATTGCTGGACCCTCCATCCTTAATAAAGAATTGAAGTGTTGCTGCTTGATGACTCGGTGCATGGTTTTGTTGAGCAGCAATCCTTCATAGTTCACTTCAAAGACTGGACCAACATCCAAGCCATCTTCCCAACCTACTCTTTCTAAAGTAGTGCCTGTTTCAAGAGTAAGCTTTTCAGTTTTCCCTTCCACGTTCACAATAATCTTCATAACAGTGGTTGTCTGGAATTTAAAGGTGGTCTTGGTTTTCGCCATTTTAAGAGATTTTGAGAGAAGATTGAAAGAAGAAGAAATTAGGTTTTGAATGCTCTGATGATTCAAATTCGTAGAAAGCAAGTGACCCATTCTCTTCAACTATTAAACTTATATAGACGATCTCATCTCTCCTTGATACGTGTCACGATCTTAGCTTCTGATGAAAATGAATACTATGATTGACCTCTATATTAACTGCCTCAGATAAATGGTGAGATTAGAAGAAAACGTTTCCAATTCTCGCGTGCATCTTTTTGAAAACGTAGATTTGAATTTTAACTGCGAATAGTTCATCATGCCATTTCTTTAAAAATTTGATGGTGTTATCCATGTGTTATCTCACGCTTGATCTCCAACACTTAGCCAAATTTCTAAGATTTTCATCCTTCTTCTTCATCGTGGATTAGCCATACCAATCAATTGCCTCAGTACATAGAATTGTTCCTTTGGCAATGGTTTGGTGAAGATGTCACCTCTGATGGAACATACTCCAGCTTAACATCTCCTCGTAGCACATGATCTCTAATGAAGTGATGCCTGATGTTGACATGCTTCATTCTCCCATGCTGAACTGGATTCTTGGATAAATCAATTGCACTCTTGTTATCACACATAACTTCGAGACAATTAGACTTGATACCATAATCTTCTAGGTGCTGCTTTATCCAAATCAATTGTGCTACACAACTTCCTGCTACCATGTACTCACATTTAGCTGTACTTAGTGCAACAGAAGTTTTCTTCTAACTGTACTAAGAGATAAGGCACTCTCCAAGGAAATGACATCCTCTTGTTGTACTCTTCCTATTGAGTTTGTCTCTTCCATAATCAACATCTATGAATCCCCTAGGAGTGAAATCTGAACTACTAGGATACCACAGACCCGCTTCAATCGAGCTTTGCAAGTACCTGAAAATAGAGCTTTGCAAGTACCTGAGAATCCTCTTCACAGCTGCTAAGTGAGATTCTCTAGGATAAGCTTGATACCGAGCATATTAGCACACAACATACTGTATGTCTAGCCTACTAGCTTTGAGATAAAGAAGAGAATCGATAATTCCTCTGTAGAAGTTGCTATCCACAAGTTTACCAGCTTCATCTTTACTCAAGATAGTATCTGTAGCCATAGGAGTGGACATTGGCTTCGAATGTCCCATGTCAAATTTCTTTAGAACTTCTCTAGCATATTTGGACTAACTGATGAAGATTCCATCATTAGTCTGCTTAATTTGAAGTCCAAGAAAGAAATTGAGCTCTCCCATCATTGACATCTTAAACTCGCTCTTCATCTGCTTGCTGAATTCTTTGCACAGCTTCTCATCAGTTACTCTAGATATAATATCATCAACATATACTTGGATGAGCAACACATCTTCTTTCCTTCGCCTGATAAATAGAGTTTTATCTACTTTACCCCTTTCATAGCCTTTGCTGATCAAGAAACTGGTTAGCCGATCATACGAAGCTCTTGGAGCTTGCTTCAATGCATAAAGAGCTTTCTTCAATTTGAAGACATGCTCAGGATTCTTCGCATCTTCAAAGCCTGGAGTCTGTCAAACATAGACTTCTTCTTGAATGAATCCATTCAGAAAAGCCCTTTTGATATCCATTTGAAATAGTTTGAAGTTCATATGGGATGCAAAGCACAAAGGATTCGAATAACTCCAAGAAGAGCTACTGGTGGATAAGTCTCATCATAATCGATACCTTCTTGTTGGTTGTAGCCTTGAGCAACAAGCCTGGCCTTGATCCTGACCACAATGCCATATTTATCTAGCTTGTTCTTGAATACCCATTTGGTGCTGATAATTGATTTTCCTTTGGGCCTTGGAACTAGATCCCAAACATCATTGGGCTTGAACTGATCCAATTCCTCTTGCATTACGATCATCCAATAATTATCTCCTTCAGCATCTTCAAACTTCTTGGGTTTGATCAATGATATGAAGGTTGGATAACTCATCATCCGGTTGAACTGACCACACGTCATCACAGGATTATGAACATCATCAACTATGCTGTCTAGTGGATGGTTGCAATGAATTCTAATCTCTCTTGGAAGACTTGGATCAACTGCTGGAGGATCAATAACTGGATGTTGAGGTGGTGATTGATATTCGCCATCATTGAAGCTGATAGAAAGATTTTCATCATCGTCTTTGGCTTCCTTAGCTGGGGGTTCCTGTGCTGAGTTGGGTAGCACAGCTTGTGGTATACTAAGTTGATTTGAAAGCTGGGGAACTCCTTCATATTCATCAAAGGGACGTCTTTCTACAATGTTAGTTTCATCAAAATCTACATGCATAGACTCCTCTAAAAGGCTGGTACGCTTGATATATATTCTATATGCCCGACTATTAGTTGAGTATCCCAAAATGATACCTTCATCAGACTTAGGATCAAACTTTCCTAATTGCTCTTTGGTGGTAAGAATATAGCTCTTACAACCAAAAGATCTGAGATAACCAATCTTAGGCTTGCTGTTCACCACTTTTCTACTGATAAGTTTAATAGTTTGTTCAAAAGATTCGGCTATATATCAATGGTGCCAAAAACTTGTTCATGAAAAATATAGGTGTTGTCAATACCTCTTATCAAATAGAAAAATGATGATAACTGCAAGTATACAGTTGTGATTTAGTTTTAAAAGATATCGATCCCACTTGGAAGGGCTAGCTCTAAAGATCAACAAGAAATATAAAATAAGGAAAATAAAATATAATGAAGTAAAGGTTAGGAAAGAAGGGTTAAAATGAAAAATGAGTAAATATAGGTATGAAAGATTAGAGAATCTAAATATATAGATTTTCCCTGCAAAATAAGGAAAGTAGAGAAAGAATGCAAGTTCAACAAAGTTGTTACGATTCACTAAACTAATCTAACAGACTCGGTTCTAAACACTCAGATATTATTCGCCGTAGAGCAACACATGAAATGACTTTTCTAGATCTAGCGCAAACAAATTAAGACCATCATATAAACCTCGACAACATCAATACTATGCTTAGTAAAGGTCGCTCTCACATAGCCACATTTAGCAAGTTACCATTCCAAAAATGTTGGCTTACTAAACAGCGTTATATCACAGATCCAATGATTATACATGATATTGTTAACCCCGAAATTACTCTTAAAATTAACTCCAACGCATATAACTTAATTAACATGAAAGACTTAACATGAAATACGCATTATGACACACAGACATATCACAAACTTCGAAGTAGAAAGTATAAGCAGAAAGCAAAGCAAAGTTGTAAGGTATGCAAGTGAAAGCTAAAGTTGATCAAACCGTATCCACTCTTTAATGGGAGTCGTCAATTCCCGTAATTCCTACGTCTGCTTTGAATTCGATACAGAACCTTCGCTAGGATGCTATTCTTTGCGAATATCGAACAAATGAATATTGAAGAACGAAAACTTTTATTGATAAGGGATTTGCAATTACACTTATACAACAATTGCTCGAGAATATAGAGAATTTAGTAATCAAAACAAGGATTCGAATCACTTAAACATTTTCTCGCTAACACTTATGAACGTAGTGAACTCTTTATCTACACACTATACACTATCTTTCACCCCTTTCTTCTGCACACCATGCACTCTGTGATGTACAACCAAAATTTGAGAGGTTTGGAACCCTATTTAGAGAGTTCAAAGGGTTGCATCTATCCAAACGAAGAGTTGTGTCCATTGGTGAATGATTGCATCTCTTCATTATGATTGGTTGGGAAGCTTTGATTTAATCCACAATGGATAGGCACCTTTTCATGATTGGTTGACTCCTGATAAGTGTCTTTTCATTGGTAGTTGATGGTGGTTGTTCATGCTTATCTAGCGGTTTGTAGTTAAGAAGATAATACTAGAAAACCGTCCATGTCACGATCGATATATATATGTCATGACCATGAATCTTTGATTGGCAGACTTCTGTTCTGAAGAATAACAAGTCAAGATCGCGAATGATTGTCGTGACCGTGAATTGCATTTTTCTTCAGAATTGTCCTTGTAACTTCACCGATCTTTGACAGCTTCGATCCTAAGCCAAATCTTTAAGTTCTACACAACTTTTGCACCTTTTTCACTTTTTTTTTCATAGAATTCCACTTTTGATCATTTTACTCCCAAGATTTACCTAGTATCTGCATTTGCATAAAAAACAACTACATACCACGTGAAATCTTTTATATGAAGTATAAAAATAACTTAAACTATAGTGTTTAATGTAAAAAATTAATATGATATTAAGTGTAATTATACACTTATCATACCCCCGAACTTAACTTTTGCCTTGTCCTCAAGGTAAATTCAACAGAAGTGTATAAATTGGTAAACAAGTTCGTACCTCATTTGGCAAAAGACTGTTGTAGTGAGTACCACATTCCACGTTGCAAAAGATTTCAAGTAGAAGTTCGAAATTTTCCACAAATTAGTAATGTGCAATTTATATAGCTTAGTTGCATACCTTTGTTCTTATTGGAGAGTTAACCGAATCACATCTTCATATAAGTGTTATATGCACACTCGAATATTACCTTCTCTTCAGCATAGTATAAAGGATATAGAAAGCACACTTTGATTAATTTCTCTCAAGGCATTTTTAGGTAACCTAGGATGCTAAAAACACTCTCAGTGGTTGCATTTTATGCCCCATACCACTCTCCCCTTTTTTCAGTGGTTGCATTTTATGCTCCATACCACTCTCTCATTTTTTTATTTTAAGTATATGTTTTTGAAGTACTTTGTACTTTGCACACATTTTTCGTGCTAGTGAAATCTGCATCTTTGATGGTTTCGAAATGATCACTTTCCTCTTGAGAGTGAATAGGAAAAGGTGCTTCATACCATTCTTGCAGGTTTGAAGGAGGACTGAGAACAGATTTGTTTGAGTGAACCATTTTGATGAAAAAGGATTGATTGATTTCAAGGTTTAGAGCATAAGTTTTAATTGAAAGAAAAGGAATTTTTCGGATCTCTGAAGTGAAGAATTATGAGAATAATACCCTATATGTAGAGTTGGAGAGAAACTGTGGAAAAACTGCTATAGTTTTCGCTCAAGTCGTGATTGTCATCCCAAGTCACGATCGTGAGTATACTAAAAGCAAGAAACAGAAAGTTTTGAAGTGAAATTCAAGAGCGTGATAGATAGTCATGAACGCGAATAGGAAAAATAGAAGAAAATCTTCTATTTGTCAAGAATTAAGATGAAATATTATGACGTATCTCCTCCAAGATGATTATTTCATAATCTTTTCATATCTAGAATGAAATTTAGAAAATTATATGGTATAGGAAATAAAACAAACAGATAAAAACTTTAGAACTTTCTTAACTTTCCAGGAACTTGATCTTTAAAACGCACTTGCCTTCCCCGTCAATGGCGCCAAAAACTTGTTCGCCACTTTTCTACTGATAAGTTTAATAGTTTGTTCAAAAGATTCGGCTATATATCAATGGTGCTAAAAACTTGTTCATGAAAAATATAGGTGTTGTTAGTATCTCTTATCAAATAGAAAAATGATGATAACTGCAAGTATAAAGTTGCCATATAGTTTTAAAAGATATCGATCCCACAGGGAAGGGCTAGCTCTAAAGATCAACAAGGAAGATAAAATAAAGAAAATAAAATAGAATGAAGTAAAGGTTAGGAAAGAAGGGTTAGAATGAAAAATGAGTAAATATAGGTATGAAAGATTAGAGAATCTAATTATATAGATTTTCCCTACGAAATAAGGATAGCAAAGAAAGAATGCAAGTTCAACAAAGTTGTTACGATTCACTAAACTAATCTAACAGACTCGGTTCTAAACACTTAGATGTTCAATTATTCGTCGCAGAGCAACACATGAAATAACTTTTCTAGATCTAGTGCAAACGAATTAAGACTATCATATAAACCTGGACACATCAATACTATGCTTATTACGGGTCGCTCTCACATAGCCACATTTAGCAAGTTACCATTCCAAAAATCTTGGCTTACTAAAAAACGTTATATCTCAGATCCAGTGATTATACATGATATTGTTAACCCCGAAATTACTCTTAAAATTAACTCTAACGTATATAACTTGATTAACATGAAAGACTTAACATGAAATACGCATTATGACACATAGACATATCATAAACTTCAAAATAGAAAGTATAAGCAGAAAACAAAGCAAAGTTGTAAGGTATGCAGAAAGCTAAAGTTGATCAAACCGTATCCACTCTTTAATGGGAGTCGTCTATTCCCGCAATTCCTGCGTCTGCTTTGAATTCCATCCCAGCCCGTACAGAACCTTTGCTAGGATGCTATTCTTTGCGAATATTGAACAAACGAATATTAAAGAACGAAAACTTTTATTGATAAGTGATTTGCAAGTACACTTGTACAACAAACTTTCTAGAATATAGAGAATTTAGTGATCGAAACAAGGATTCGAATCACTCAAACATTTTCTCGCTAACTTAGCGAACTCTCTATCTACACACTATACACTATCTTTCACCTCTTTCTTCTACACACCATGCACTCTGTGATGTCCACCTAAAATTTGTGAGGTTTGGAACCCTATTTATAGAGTTCAAAGGGTTGCGTCTATCCAAATGAAGAGTCATGTCCATTGGTGAATGATTGCATCTCTTCATTATGATTGGTTGAGAAGCTTTGATTTAATCCACAATGGATAGGCACCTTTTCATGATTGGTTGACTCCTGATAATTGTCTTTTCATTGGTAGTTGATGGCAGTTGATCATGCTTATGTAGCGGTTGGTAGTTAAGAAGATAATACCAAAAAACCATCCATGTCGTGACCGTGAATCTTTGATTGGCAAACTTCTATTCTGAAGAAGAATAAGTCGTGACCGTGAATGATTGTTACGATCGTGGATTGCATTTTTCTTTAGAATTCTCCTTGTAACTTCACCGATCTTTGACAGCTTCGATCCTAAGCCAAATCTTTAAGTTTCATGCATCTTGCACTTTTTTCACTCTTTTTTCATAGAATTCCACTTTTGATCATTTTACTCCCAAGATTTACCTAGTATCTTCATTTGCATAAAAAACAACTACATACAATGTGAAATCTTTTATATGAAGTATAAAAATGACTTAAACTATAGTGTTAAATGTATAAAATTAATATGATATTAAGTGTAATTATACACTTATCACTTGCACCCTCGCTAAAGCTCATAGGATGTTTTCTCAAGAATTAGGCGAATTAAAACCCGATTAAAGATATAACAGGCTGTGTTAACAACTTCTCCCTAAAAGTACTTTGGTAGATTGTTATCACTCAGTATGGATCAAGCCATCTCAAATATTGTCTTATTATTCCTTTCTACAACCCCATTTTATTGAGGCATAAAAGGAGAAGAGAAGTTGTGGTCAATACCATGCGCTGAACAGAATTCTTTGAAATGGAAATTGTCGAATTCATGTCCATGATCACTTTGGATTCTATAGATTTTAACTTCAGTTTTGTTCATAATCCATTTATTGAGCATGAAAAAAGATTCATAAGTCTCGTCTTTGCTACTCAGCAAGACTACCCATGTAAATCTCTACTACCACTAATGAGTACCTCTTACCACCCAAGTTCATAGGCTGAACTAAGCTGAAAAGTTCAAGGTGAAGTAACTCTAATGGTTGCTTAGTTACTACGTGATTTACTGAACTAAATGATTTCTTAACTTGCTTACCAAGCTGACAAGCAGAGCACAATTTATCCTTCTCAAAGCTGATATTGGGTAGACCCATAACTAATTACTTTTTTCGGCAGTTTGGACATAATGTTCATATTAATATAACCCAAACTTCTATGATAAAGCCACACGTTATCCTCCTTAGATAAAAGACAAATGTTAGTGGAGCCAGGCGATTAATCAATCATATAAACATTATTGATCTTGGGAGAAAAGAGTATAGTTGAGTCAGTCTTATAGTCAATTACTGAGCATCCTGCTGAGTCAAACATAACCTTCCAGCCTTTGTTGCAAGGCTGGGCTATGCTGAGCAGATTGAATTTTAAACTCTTTGATTGAAGGAGAGACACCAACAGTGCCACAGCCTACAATCTTGCCTTTCTAGCTGTCTCCAAAACTGACACTTCCATTTCTTTTGCTCTCCAATGAGATGAATTGTCTTTCATATCTTGTCATATACCTTGAGCATCCACTATCCGAATACAACATTCGAGAGTCATCAGCAGATCTAAGGCTCACTTTCAAAATAGTTCCATTTTCTTAGGTACCCATGCTTTCGAGCTGGGTCCTCCTTTGTTAGTTCCTAGGTTTGACCAATCGTACTCATCGTCATAACCATTTTATGATGAGTATGAATGGTCAAACTTAAGCACTGCTAACAAAGGAGGACCAAGCTCAAAAGCATGGGTACCTAAGAAAACATAACTATTTTACAGGTGAGCCTTAGATCTGTTGATGACTCTCGAATGTGGTATCTGGATAACGGATGCTCAAGGAATCTGAAGGGAGATGAAAGCTAGTTCATCTCATTGGAGTGTAAAAGAAATGGAAGTGTAAGCTTTGGAAATAACCAGAAAGGCAAGATTGTAGGTTGTGGCACTACCGGTGTCTCTCCTTCAATCGAAGAGGTTTTTCTTATCAAGGGTCTGAAGTTCAACTTGCTTAGTGTAGCCCAACTCTACGACAAAGGCAGAAAGGTTATTTTTGACTCAGTAGGATGCTCAGTATTTGATTGTAAGATTGATTATACTATTCACTTTGCTCCTCGAATCAATAATGTTTATATGATTGATTTATCCCCAGGCTCCACTAATGTGCGTCTTGTATCTAAGGAGGATAATTCGTGGCTTTGGCATAGAAGGTTGGGTCATATAAATATGAACATTCTATCTAAATTGGCCAAAAAGCAATTAGTTGTGGGATTACCCAGCATCAGCTTTGAAAAGGATAAACTATGCTCAGCTTGCCAACTTGGTAAGCAAGTTAAGAAATCTTTTAAGTCAATTAATCACTTAGTAACTAAGTGACCATTAGAGCTCCTCCACCTGGATCTTTTCAGCCCAATTCAACCAGTGACATTGGTGGTAAAAGATTTTCATTGGTGGTTGTGGATGACTTCATGAGATTCATTTGGGTAGTCTTGTTGAGTAGTAAAGATGAGACATATGAATCTTTTGTAAAGCTCAGCAACCTGATAATGAACGAAATAGGATATAAAATCAATAGAATCCTAAGTGATCATGGATGTGAATTCAAGAAATTCCATTTCGAAGAATTCTGTTCATCGCATGGTATTGACCACAACTTCTCTTCTCCCTATACGCCTGAACAAAATGAGGTTGTAGAAAGGAAGAATAGAACCATAATTGAAATGGCTCGATCTATGCTGAGTGATAACAATCTATCAAAATACTTTTGGGAAGAAGCTGTTAAAATAACCTATTATATCTTGAATCGGGTTTTAATTTTCCCAATTCTTGAGAACCCTATGAACTTTGGCGAGGGCGCAAGCCTACGATTGGTCATCTCAAATCATTTGGCTATAGGTGCTTTATTCTTAAGACCAAGGAGCAACTAGGTAAATTTGATCCTAAGTTTGATGAAGGTATCTTTCTGGGATACTCAACTAATAGCAATGCATATAGAATATATGTCAAAAGAACCGGCCTTTTAGAGGAGTCTGTGCATGTAGATTTCAATGAAACTAACAATGTAGATAAATGTTCATCTAATGAAGATGAAGGAGTACCCCAGCAAGAAAATCCACTCAGTATGACACTCTTTGTACTACCCAACCCAGCACAAGAACTTAAAGTTGAGGAAGCCAAAGATGATGAGGATCTTTCTATCAACTTCAACGATGGCGAAGATCAACCTCCACCTCAGCACCCCATTATCGATCCTCCAACAGTTGATCTGAGTCTTCCAAGAGAGATTAGAGTTCATCGCAACCATCTGCTAGATAGCATAGTTGATGATGTTCATAATCTAGTGATGACACGAGGTCAGCTCAGTAGGACAATGAGTCATCTAGCCTTCATATCATTGATCAAACCTAAGAAGTTTGAAGATGCAGATGTAGATAATTATTGGATGATTGCAATGCAAGAGGAGCTGGATCAGTTCAAGCATAATGATGTTTGGGATCTAGTTCTGAAGTCAAAAGGGAAATCAATTATTGGAATAAAATGGTTTTTAAGAACAAGCTTGATGAAGATGGCTTTATTTTCAGGAACAAAGCTAGGCTTGTTGCGCAAGGCTACGATTAGCAAGAAGGAATAGATTATGATGATACTTATGCTACAGTAGCAAGGCTAGAAGCAATTTGAATCATGTGTGCTTTCGCATCTCATATGAACTTCAAATTATTTCAAATGGATGTTAAGAGCGCATTCCTGAATGGATTCATGCAAGAAGAAGTCTATGTTTGGCATCCTCTAGGCTTTGAAGATTTGAAGAATCCTGAGCATGTCTTCAAATTAAAGAAAGCTCTTCATGGATTGAAGCAAGTTCCAATAGCTTGGTATGAGAGGCTGACCAATTTCTTGATCAGTAAAGGATATGAAAGAGGAAAAGCAGATACAACTCTATTTATCAGGCGAAAGAAAGAAGATGTGTTGCTAATCTAAATATATGTTGATGATATCATATTTGGAGCAACCAATGAGAAGCTATGCAAGGAGTTCAGCAAGCAGATGAAGAGCAAGTTCGAAATGTCTATGATGGGAGAGCTCAACTTGGTCTTCAAATCAAGCAGACTGAAGATGTAATTTTCATTAGTCAGGCAAAGTATGCAAGAGAAGTCTTGAAGAAATTTGATATGGAGCATTCAAAGCCAATGCCACTCCCATGGCCACTGATACTATCCTGAGTAAAGATGAAGCAGGAAAACTTGTGGAAAACAAGTTTTACAGAGGAATCATTGACTCTCTTCTTCATCTCACCACTAGTAGGCCAGACATATAGTATGCTGTGTGCTACAATGCTCGTGATTAAGCTGATCCTAGAGAATCTCACTTAGCTATTGTTAAGAGAATTCTCAAGTACTTGCAAGGCTCAATTGAAGCAGGTCTGTGGTATCCCAGCTGCTTAGATTTCACTCCTAGGGGATTCACAGATGCTGGTTATGGAAGAGATAGGAAAAGTACAACATGAGGATGTCATTTCCTTGGAGAGTTCCTTGTCTCATGGTACTTCAAGAAACATATTTCTGTTATGCTAAGTGGAGTACATGGTAGCAGGAAGTTCTGTGGCACAACTACTATGGATTAAAAACAAGTGGAGGATTATGGTATAAAGTCAAGCTATCTCGAAGTTATGTGTGATAACAAGAGTGTAATTGACCTATCCAAAAATCCAATTCAACATGGCAGGATGAAGAATGTCAACATTAGACATCACTTCATTAGGGATCATATGCTGCGAGGAGATATCAAGCTAGAGCATGTTCCTTTTAAGGAACATCACGCTAATATGTTCACCAAGCCATTTCCAAAGGAGCAATTTTATGTTCTAAGGCAATTAATTGGAATGGTGAATCCATGTTAAAGAAGAAAAAGAAAGTTGAATTTCTCAAAATTTTGGCTAAGTGTTGGAGATCAAGCCTTGAGAAAACACGTGGATAACACCATCAGTATTCTAATATAACGGCGTGAGGAACAGTTTCATGATTAATTTTCAAACTTCTACATTTTCAAAAAGATGTGCGGTTGAATAGGAACTGTTTTCATCAAAACTCACTGTTTTATTGAGGCGGTTAATATTACACAAATCTCAGCGTTCATTTTCATCTTGAGCTGTGGTAGCACCACATGTCCCTGAGAGATCCTGAGGTCTATAAAAGTTGAATAGTTGAAGGGAGAAGATTACTTACTTTTTGAAATCCGGAGCATTCGAACCCTAAATCCCTAATTCTTCTAATCTTTCAATCCTTTACTTTGAATCTCTCAAATGGTGATTACCCACACAATTTTCAAACTCAAGAACACTATAACCATGAAGATTGTGATTAAAGCTGAGGGGAAGATCGAAAAGCTCACTCTGCAAGAGGGAACCTTCTTCAACAAAGTAGAATGGGCTGATAACCTAGATTTCGGTCTAGTGTATGAAGTGGACTATGAAGGATTACTTCTAAACAAGACAATGCATAGGATCATCAAGCAGTAACACCTTAGTTCATTCTTGAAGATGGAGGGTTCTGCTATCACAAGGCTTATCAGGGCGTTCTATTCAAACCTCTACACCATCCAGGGGTTTGATGATGTGTTGATGATGGATTTTGGGGGGAAAATATACCCTCATCTACACGAGGCTGATAGGGAGCATTCTTAATATACCCAACAAGGGCACTCAACTCAGAAGAACTAGCGATGAAGAAGTCATCATCATCCTTGAAGATTGGGAGCTCTTCGCGAACTACATTTCAGGGGAGATAGTAGCTAGAGGCATGAGTTGGACCCAAGGATATGCCACAAGATGGTGGTGAAGCTGCTACTACTAAAAATGGGCTCTGTGACTAACTGCACCTATTTTGAGAGGTGTGTGGTCTACAATATGCTAGAGGGTACAAAGCTAAATTGGCTAGTGGTGATTCTTCACCATTTGACCAAGCTGACTACCGTCTATCACTATGGTTACCTCATTACCGAACTAATGAGGGTAGCGAAAGTGGACATAGCTCAGTTTTTAGGGGAGTCCAGTGATACAGTTTTTCCCATGAAGAAGCATTTTGAGATGGCGAACTTCAGTAAACTGGTTCATAATCAAGTGCATAATAGGTACAACAAAGAAAAATAGAAGCAAAAGCTGAAGTTTGTACCAATAGTATTGCCTGTGGACATTCCGAAGGAGGATGAAGATGGATTCATCATGGACTTGAATGACACCGATGACTTTGAAAAGGCTCCCATATCTAGCATCTTGGAGAAAGTCATCACTGCCTCCTCTCCCAAGCAGAAGGCTGCTTCCTCCAAGGCTAAGGGGAAAAGCCCTGCGAAATAAAAAATCGATGAGGCCCCTGCTTAGCCTCAACGACAAAGAAGGCAAATGAAGGCCAAAACCCACACTCAAAGTGAAGCGGAGGCCAAGATCCAAGCTGAGCAGCAGGCAAAGGAAAAAGAAGAATTGGCTATGACAAATGAGTCCCTGCGCTAAAGAAAGTGCAAAATTGTGTTTTCTGAGGAATCAGAGGAGCAGGGCGAGGCTAAGAAGTCAAGAGAAGAGGACACTCAGAGTTCTAACACTGAAGCTAAGGTTCAAGAAGCATTTGGCAAAGTCAAGGGCATCCAACGCAAGCTTTCTACCACAAGTAGGCCCCTACAAAGCAATGTGCAGGTGGTGAGAAGTGAGGAGGATGTTAGAGACACCATCTCCCTTATTCCTGAGGAGTCTAATCAACAAGAACCCAACATCCCCACACCTTCTTTCACTCATGTTGAGGAATCCTCAACTCAGCATGAGTAACCTCAACTTGACCCATCCTTGGATCAAACAGCTATCCCAGAGGTTCCTAAAATTCCTAACCCTCTTCTCCTGTAAATCCTCAAATCCCACATTTTTCTGTAAATCCTTCAAATCCCTTAGTTTCCACTCTTGTAGATTTTGAAAAAGCAACTGTATATTCTCCTCCTCCCTTGAACACTTTAAATTCTCCTATCCAAATTCCTTCTTCACATGTTTATACCCAAAATTCACCCATTCATATTTCTTCACCCACAAAAAGCCATGACTCCTTCTCTCTGAGTCATTCCCTATTAAATAACCCTTCTATTCATTCTTCTCCTATAAATTCTCAACCTAAACCTCTTCCTTTTACATCCATTGTACCTTCTATTCCACTTAACCAAACCATCCACCAAACTTCTTTAAATGTAAAAACCTCTGAACCACCCTTTTCTTCAAACCCATCCTCTGCCCCCTTAACCCATCTGGTTAGGGAAGTTCCCAATGTTGAGAACTATGCTTAGCAGGGAAAATCAAGTTGTCAAACTACTGAGGGAAATTTTACAGCCCGTGAAACAATTGAACCCATTAGAGAGCCAATCCGCGAGGATTTGGCTGATGTGTCTTTCTTAGCAGAAATTAGAGAGTTTGCTAGGAAAAAATTCCCTACGCTCAAGACGACTACTTAGTTAGATGGAGTAGTAAGAAAAGTGCTACTCGCTCATGAATTGATGGACTTATCCTCGAGACTGAAGGAAAAATTGCTTGAGTTTAAACTGCATATAAGTGTGCCTAGTGAATCTCTCTACTTTGAAGAGTTTGAGAAAATCTAGGGTAGCTTGTTGGCTATTTGAAGTCATTTGGCAAAAGAGAGTGCCAAAAGTTTGGTGGATAAGATGGTCCTAATTCTCATAGGGTTGACGGATTCTGCAGCCCAGCTTGGGGTAGCAATCACGTCTATCCCCATGTCTACTACAATGGCTAATGTTGTTGCAGGAAAGATTAAGGGTAGTATGGATGCTGCTACTGAGCAACTGAGTCTCTTGAGTACCAATATGGCTACTCAAGTGATACAGATCTATAAACTAGGTGAGGAACATGCTAAAATAAAAAGACTGACCGATCACAAGATCGAGAATATCTTCAAAAAGGTGGAAGTTACCAAATATGTTGGCCACAGCATAGCAAAGATGGTTGAAGCTCAGTCCAAGTTCTTGCTTCTCCATGATAACAAGTAGGATGAGATGGTGAAGCTGCTGATGATAATTTCATCTATGATGGATAAGGCCCCTATCATCAACCTTGACTCTCTTCACACAAAAATGGACACCATCAGTGAGAGGTCAACGAGCACGTAACCGATAAAGTCTCCTCCTCGTAGAAGTTTCTTGGGTTTACCATGGGGAAGATTTTTCTAGACATGCCTACTATAAGCTTACCTACTACGTAATCTCTTTGTCCTGAGATTGGCATGACTATTCACACGAAGCTGAATGTCATCAAGCTCAAAGTGGAAGATCTATAGAAGAACATTAGTACTCTGATGAAGATGGGTGAGTTAGATGCAAAGGACATTGATTACACTACAAAGTGCATATCATCTATAGGTCCCAAGGTCCTTGATATTGAGGTGCAACTGAAAATCACACTGACTATAATGGACTTCTGAGGCCATATTCAATGCTTTCAACAGTTCACACGTCAAGGATTTGAGTAGATTTCGCACCTCTCCAGATGTCACCATCTTCTTCTTAGTGAGCTAAATGATCAAGACTTTCTTACCACTAAAGGAAAAAAATGTATAATTACACTTATTATCATTATAATTTTATACAATAAACACTATAGTTTTAGTCATTTTTATACTTCATATAAAAGATTTCACGTGGTATGTAGTTGTTTTTGATGTAAATGCAGATACTAGGTAAATCTTGGGAGTAAAATGAGCTAAAATGGAATTCTATGAAGAAAGAGTGAAAAAGGTGCAAAATGATGCGTAGAACTTGAAGATTTGGCTTAGAATCGAAGCTATCAAAGATCGGTGAAGCTACAAGGAGATTTCTGAAGAAAACTCAATTCATGGTCACGATAATACCTCACGGTCACGACATGTTCACTTCAGAAATAAAAATCTGCCAATCAAAGGTTCACGGTCATGAATCACATATCACGGTCATGACATGGACGGTTTTCTGGTATTATCTTCTTAACTACCAACCGCCAGATAAGCATGATCAACCGCCATCAACTACCAATGAAAAGACACTTATCTGGAGTCAACCAATCATGAAAAGGTGCCTATCCATTATGGATTGAATCAAAGCCTCTCAACTAATCACATTGAAGAGATGCAATCTTTCACCAATGGATGTGACTCTTCGTTTGGATAGACGCAACCCTTCAAACTCTATAAATAGGGCTCCAA
>CATIWQ010406922.1:0-40072 GCA_949673415.1 Euphorbia schlechtendalii | reverse complement strand
TAATTAGTACTTTTTGGATGTTACTAGTCTTTGTTATTGAATTGTGAAACATGAATGTTATTTTATGAATTATATTTTTATTTAATATGATTGCAATAGTATGAGATATACAAATGTATACACATGTAGAATAAAGTGTAGAATGTTGGCTAATCATTAAAAATGTTGGTAAAACAAAAAAAGTAAACAATTTGAATATGTTGTTATTTACAAGAAAAAATGTTGGCTAAAAGAAAAAACGTTTTAATGAAAAGTGTTGACATTTATAACAAAAGTGTCACCATATCAACTGAAAGTGTTATTTCCATATGCATTTACCAACACCTAAAAAATGTCATTAAAAGATAATAAAATGTTACTATAGAGTTCTACCATGTAGCAAAAAATGACCTAAAGTGTCGGTATAGGAAACTATAGCCACATTGCACTTCCCGACTCTTTTTTTTGGCAAAAGTGTAGGCATTGCTCCTAAGCCAACACATTTTTGCTTTTACACGACACTTTTTCGGTGTCGGCATATCCAATATATGGTGTAGGGATTTGGTTTATTAAGTTATTATGTTATTGTTAATTTGTTATTAAGTTATTGTTGTTATTTTTATTAATTACACTCACATACACACTGCCTGTTTCGAATCAGAGTTATTATGCGGATTTCCAGCCCATATTTCTAGCAGTATGTGGTTTATTATGTTATTATGTTATGGTATTGTGCACATTTCAGTCCTGAGTCCTGTATTTCCATTTTCTAGCAGCATATTATAATTGGTATTAAGTTTTAACTTGTATACAGTGAGTCAGTTACACAGTTTTTCCAATTTCAGATTACAAATTTCAATACATAATCTGTTTACTGTCATGATTTGCATTTTTATCTGCTGCATGTCAGTTTATTAGTGAACTTTGAATTGATAGGAACTAGTTTTATCATTATGAACTTTGAATTTTCTTTTCAGTCATGTGAAAAAAGTTTTAATTTAATTTTTTTTAGTTCATGCATCTAGTTTGCGCTTTTTGTGCGCCTTCGCCTTCGCCTCGCGCCTAGGCAACAGGACCCCCTGTGGCCTTGGTTGCGCTTAGCGCCTTGACTATTATGCCCTAGATCATTGATTTTACCTTCATATCCTTAAAAGATCTTCTACACGCTATCACGCTTTCCAGATTGCATTCCTACTACTGAGTAGCACTTCTGCCCAACCGCAATGCTTTCTATATCCTTGGGATCCTTCTTGATTTCTCCTGTTTTTTAATTTAAATCTGCATTTGATAAATCGCCGATCGATCTTTGGATTGGGATTGATTGTTGAATTTAGGCTGATATTTGTCAAACTAACTGTGCTGGTATAATGTGGAGTTATTGTTAGGGTAATTTAGGAAGTATATTGAATAGGCGATTAGCAATTCTTTTATTGAAATAGAGTTTCTTAACAAAGGAAAAAATTTGGAGAAATCAATTCAATTGAATTCTATCAAGGGATATCATTATCAATCAATTCAATTCTTTTCTCGTGGTTGAAAGAATCAATTCCAAACACAGCCTTATTGATTATTGATGATCACAATAGAGATCTGAAGGAACACACATCTTGTAATTGACAGCAAATCAGTAATTGGGAGGGAAATGTCAGCTGAAGAAAAAAGGATAATGAAGCAGCATCTGAAATCCTTAACAATGGAGGACATATCCACTTTTATGGAATCTCTGCCTCCTGATCTTCTCACAATAATGAGAACAGAGTGAGATAGAAATTTTCAACTCTCCAACTTTTTGAATGCAAAAATAGAGATAAAGTTTCTAAATAATTCAATCTTTTTTTTCAGTGGGCTTCTGAGGTCAGTTCTTCGCGAATTGGGTGCTTCACACCGGCTAAGGCTAATAACTTACGCCAAACATGCAGTGTTCGGGCTTTCTCTAATGCCCAACCCCAAAACTGGTATGATTCACAAACCTCTAAATTTTTGTTGCTGAAATGATGGCTTTTTGTTCTTATGTTTGTTTACTAGGAACAATTTACTAACGTACATACAAATTAAAAAGAGGTTTATACTTCAGAATTAGGCTCCGTTCTTTTGAACTTATTCACCAGCTAATTCAATTCAGTTCAGTACTTGTAAGTACTACAGGCCTATAATTTTACACTGAAATAAGTTCAGTTCAGATCTGTTTCAGTGAACTGCGAATAAGTGGAAAAGAACAGAGCCTTACTTACACATAACATGTTAGTCGAAATAATAAGCGGGCACAATAATAGTTCGTTCCGAGTGTCTTTTATAGTAGTGGAGGCTTACATGCGCAAATTTGAGTTTCGAATTTTCTCTATGTATCAATTGAAATTTTAAGAAACTAAAACGTATTACATATTTTCCCTTCAGACTCTGCAATCGACAGTGTTGTTTCCAAGTTGAAGACAAATGTTTCATATCTCAACTCGATGTTTATTCTTGGTAAGAATGCTAGTTTATCAGGTTAAGGGTGCAACTCTACCCCAACGTTATTTTTTGGAAATATCATATAAACTCTTTAACTTTATTTTTTTACCAATGTTCCCATCAACAATTTTGCACTAGCTGTCTACATTAACGTTCTTTTTCTGGAGAATATGTTGGAAAATCTGTTGGTAAGTACCAAAAGATTGGTTCATTCATTTGATTACTACTTGTATGTACTTGAAAAGGGAAAAAATAAGCTAGGTGAAAATGGTAAATAAACATTAGTGATTAATATGATGTTTTATTGAATATTATTTAACTCAATGAGTTGCAACTAGTATAACGGCTCGAAATCTGTGATTGTAGAGGTGCTAAAGCTGCTATTGTTGATGGAAGAGGCCAAGCAGTTTTTACTTACATTGTGCAACAAGGTTTTTTGTGCTTTGAGTTTGAGCTGACTGTAAATATATACATAATTCATATTTAGGAGGTAAGAGCATAATATGACTTGTAAATTTGGGAAAATCTCTATCGTTTAACTTTCAACTTAAATTTTTCATGATTTATAGTCTTAAATTTTTTTTGGTAACACTCAAATAATAAGGTTACATTCTACAGTTGGCTTACTGAGTTCACTTGGTTAAACAGTATCGCCACATCAGCTCCATGTGTATGAGTTCTCTGCCATCCTTGTGCTATATTTAACTTATTTTATGAGTAGATTAAAAATAAAAATTAATAAGTAGTTGAAATGTTTCATAAAACTAATTTGAAAACATTGTTTAATGACAAAAAAGATGTGGTTAAAATATATTTTTTGGTGTCTATACTAAATGAAATAGTTACGTAATTATTCTGTTTACACAATATGTAAAAAAAAAAAAACAACTTTACAAAATTACATTTTTCTGAAATTTATTTACAGAATCTTCTTTTATGTTAGAAATATATTAGAAATATTTTAAGATATATTAGAAATCTATTAGAAATATATTAAAATCTATTGAAAATATGTTATAAATCTATTAGAAATACGTTAGAATTTGCTAGAAACTTAGTAAATTGTTTATATTTCTTATATGGAATTTCGAGTAGGATTTTAATGGATTGTTTTTTTAAATACTATGTATTTTAGCTTAAAATCTGTTAGAAACCTATTAGAAACTTGGTCAACTTTTTACATATTGAAATCATGTTGGAAAGTATAATGTTAGAAATTTGTTAGAAATCAAATAGAGGAATCAAAAGAATTAATTCATGTTCTCATCTTTTTCCTTGCAGTAAAACCGTACCAATTTCAGTGGTTACAAAAGGAATAATGTTGGAGTAAAGAATGGAGGAGAAGCGACGTCAGGAGGAGGATGAGCGATAGCCAGACTCTAGATGAATAGTTTGGGTGGAGTTGCAGATTTGGACTTGAGGATGGAAGCCATGGATGAGGATGAGGAAGCCATGGATGAACATGAAACATGATATTGTAATTAAGTTCGGTGGAACTAATATGTAAAATAGTTTAAGAAAACAACACTCTTTCGATAAATACTCATACATAGGTCCGGTCTGAACTCGAAGTGGTCTGAGTAAAGTAAAAGATGTGTTTAATTTTAATAATGGAATTGTAAGGAATACTAACTAATTATATTTAATTATAATTTTATCTTAAATAGTATAAATATAGTAATTTTGTTTTATTATATTTCATATTTAAACTTATACGTGAAGTACAATTTTACTAATTAACAATCTTCTTTTTTTTTAATTAGTTTGAATTTCTTAACTTAAAATGATCAAATATTTTAAACAATTAATTTTTTCGAAACGATTTTTAAGAACATTTTGTTCGTTTCATTTTTATCATTAAAACATAATCCAACTCGATATACTTTCGACAAAAAATTTGAATTATACCAGTTTGCATTTTGGTATAATGTTCATTATACTAGATTTCGTTATACAAAAAATCAACTATAACGAGCATCATACTAATTCGCAAACTCGTATAATACGCATTATAACACTTAGAAAAAATCAGGTATAAAGAAATCAGGTATATTGAAAATTATACCAAAATGCAAACTCGTATAACATGAACTTTACTAATTTGAACTTTCAATTTTTTTTTGTCGAAAGTATATCGAGTTAGATCGTGTTTTAAAGATAAAAATGAAACGAACAAAATATTCTAAAGAATCGTTTCAAAAAAATTAGCGGTTTGAAAGATATGATCTTTTTAAATTAAGAAATTCAAAATAATTAAAAGATAGAAGGTTGCTATTAACATAAAATTGCAATTAAATCTAATTAAGTACACATTCTTACCATTAGTGATAATTTACCTAAATTATTAATTCATATTACTGCATTTATGAAAAAAACCTATTTTAATATTAAAATTCAAATATGACATGTCCAGTCCGAAATAATGATTAACATATTAAAAGAATCTTTATTGATTTCATATACTCTTAATAAAAAAAATTTAAGACAAACTTCAAAAAGTAACTTATAATTTCATTAATTTATAAAACAAGATTCGAGGATTTTAGGATATGTGAATTGGATTGTTAGCAATTAAGAGGTTTTTTGCTTAACACCAATGATTATGTGGCACGGGATAATATTAGAAATTCGATTTTTTTCTCTCTCTTTCAACCTTCAAACCAAATCCAAAAAAAGCATTAAAATTCATCTCTGAATTTTTACCCTTTTAATCGAGGAATTCAAAATCAATCATTATCTCTTCTTCTCCAAATTTCACCGTCATTCAATTCTCATTTAAAAATTTCTTCAAATACTTCTTCAATCCTCAACTTCTCAGTTACAAATCCAAATTCTAAACCTAGATCCTAAATCCAGGACTGCATCTCTTTTCACATGCCCTTAAGACTCAACAGTAGTAGCAAACCATTTAAAGTTGAATATTCGGTATAGTTTTGCTTGGTCTTGGACTTACACTTGAGCACATCAGTCTTTCATTTGTTGATTTTAACTCATCAATTTTATCAATCTTCCAAGATTTTTGGCGGTCTTGAGCTGAAACATGAGTGAGCTCCGGTTTGCTCCATAGACGGTAAAATTTTATACTCAATTATGAATTTGATTTGGGAATTAAAACGAATTGATGAAGTAAAGTCCGTCGTTGATGAACTCTTGTAGCTCGGCAAAAACTCTTCAAACTCTTATTAATCATGTTGTTATGGCGGTTTGAAAAGGGAAGGACAGATTAATTGAAGTAATTTCATGATGCTTGGTGGATTTGCTATGGTTACAGGCCATAGATTAGTAAGAATTAAGAGATTGGAATGGAAGAACTCCTAGGCTTTGTTTGGACTGACGATTTTGATGGGATCGTTAAAGAATTAATTTTGATTCTCGTGTTTGGGATGAAATATTTGGAAATTTGTAAGGAATTCCACCTAAAATCAATTTCACCCCTCCCCCTTCCAAAGGTTCACTTTTTCTTCCCACCAATTTAGTGGAATTAGGGGGGATCATATTTTGAGTTTCAATTTTGTCATTTATTTTTTTCTCAATATATCATATATATCCTATTCTAATATAAATACAGCTACTCCTCCATTTTTACAGAAACAAATACCCAGTTACTTCCTTCAACTTCTCTAAGAACTATGGTTGAAATTTGTTGTTTTATGGCTGATTCAATACTCAATTAAGGTATTATATCAATTTTCACTTTGATTTTGTTAATTATTAGCAAATTTAGTGTTAATTTATGTAATTTAATGTTAGAGGACAAAATATCTTGTATCCATTCTTCATACTTTGAAACACTTGATTTTCCACCCTCAAGTAAGTATCCTTTTGTGCTTTTATAATTTGCTTTTGAAACTAATTTGTCAAATAAAAATTTGTGAACGAGGTGTGTTGGCTGATGTAGAACCAAAGTTAAATAGTACTTAACAGTACTTACGGAGTTTTGGAAATAGCAAACCGAATAGGTAAGCGAATTTAATTAAGTACTAAGTATACTCTTAATTAATCAAGTAGACTTGAGTATTGTGGAAAAATCAACTCAGTTTACTGTAAGTTATTAATTAAGTTACGACTTAGATAGGTAAAGCTGAGTTCTGCTTTACTAAGTAGAATCCATGCTGAGTACTATGCAGTTTAGGCAATAGTCACTCAGCATGAACTGAGTGCTGCTTTTATTAATTAAAAGCATTACTTTATCATGACACTTTGAGAATTATTTGACAGTTGTACTACTAACGGTTTCTGTTAAGAAACAAAATATACTTTTGTTGCTTTTAAGGTCAAAATATTCAGCAAACAATAGAATATTCATAGTGGCTTACATAAGACAAAAGTAGTTCCACTCCACAAAGACTTGTCGGAATCTTTCCACAAAAGTCCAAGATGAGTGCGCCTCTGTCAACCCCATTCCTTGGTGTCTTTGCGCGTGTCAGTCAATGTCAGCAACATTCAACCAATCAAACAACACGTTGCTCTGCACGCGTCTCTCTCTCTGAATCTGGATTACTTGAAGACAAAAGAGCTTTCGTCAATGGAAGCTATTCTCTTCTCAACGTTCGGATTTCTGTTTCTGAATGTCCCAGAAACTATCTCCAACGGGAAGATTTGAAAGATGTAAAGAGAAGAAATATTAAAGAACTACAAAGATGAGAAGTGTACAACGGCTACTTCGCAGTTCCTCTAAGTATAAATAGAAGACTGAAGCAGACGTTGAAAAAGAACAAGTGAATCACCTTGAATTTCATAAGAGCTAAAGTCACTGCAAAACATTCTAGCTTCACAGAAATTCAAAACCAAGCAATCTGCAAACAACCATTTCTATATCTGTTTGTAATAGAGAGAATTAGCTTTGAGAGATAACATTGTAAGGATTCAACATTTTATAAGTTGAATTTAGTTCGCAATTCTCTTTTGAGATTTGAGTGTCAGTTTGGGAAGGTTACCCATACTGAGGAAGTGGCAGTTTGAAAGGAGGGACTTTCTATAATTGTTTCTATCTACGTGTCAGTTTGGGAAGGGTACTCAAACTGAGGAAGTGGTAGTTAGAAAGGAGGGAATTTCTGTAATTGTGCCTACTCGCTGTAAAGGCTTCTCCGCCTATTGAAGGAATGAACCACTAGTGGATTAAAGCTCGGAGAGGGATCCGGGGACTGGATTAGGTAGAGGCTGAACCAGGATAAAATCTCAAGTGTAGTCATTCTAACTCTAAGCGTTTAGCTTCATCAACATATTGCTCATTCATCTCTCTTATATTTGCTTTTATCCATCTCGCACTAAGTAATCTTCACTTAGTAAGAGGTTGAAGATAAACTGTGCCTGCTTTGCTGAGCAGTTTATAAGTGTTTATATCGCATTCAGCACGCATATAAAAACCATACTGAGTTAACTATAAAACGAAAAAGAATCTAAAAGTTACCCAGTATTCGCATTCACCACCCCTCTGCTGTTGTTTTTAGCCGGTTTAAGGACCAACAAGTGGTATCAGAGCAGTTGCTCAAATCTAAGACTAATCATCTTGAGTCAGATCCTTAAATGGCATATAATAACTTCAGCTCGAGTTCTGGTCAATCAGTTCTTTTGAGAGAAGGAGTGTCTATTACCAGACCTCCTCTATTTGATGGTAATCATTATACGTTTTGGAAAAATCGTATGAAGAATTTCATCCAGTCACAAAGTATGTAGGCCTGGCTTGCAATTTAGCTTGGCCCCAGAGTTCCTACTGAGGTTAGGAACGGTGTGCGTAGACCTGTAGATCTAGAGGACTACAACGACGCTGATATGAGGCTTCTCAAAGAGAATGCCGCAGTCATTAACTACTTACACTGTGCTCTTGATCTTACAGAATTTAACAGGATCTCAGGATGCGAAACAGCACAGGAAATCTGGAAGAAACTAGAGATTACCTATGAGGGGACAGACAAGGTTAAGGAGTCTAAAATAAACCTCATGCTGAGAGAGTATGAGATGTTCTCGATGGCTGCTAATGAAGGTATTCAGAGTATGAATACCCGGTTCATTAACATTGTTAATGAACTAAAACGACTTGGAAAGGAGTTCAGCGAGGAAGAGCTCATAAAGAAAATTCTCCGCACTCTTACAGTAGAGTGGGATTCCAAGAAGAGCGCAATCAAGGAAGCTCACTACCTTAAGACCTACAGCTATGATGAGCTGATAGGCACCTTGCTGACATATGAGATGTCACTGAGAAAGTACTCAGATGACTCCAAGAGAAATCGGAGCAAGGAAAGTAAAGCCATTGTCCTCAAAGCTGAATCATCTGATAAGTCCACCAACTGCGACTCTGATGAAGACATGTCTCTTCTTACAAGGCGTTTCAAATGCTTTATAAAGAAGGATGGGAAGTTCAGTCAGAAGAAGTTTCCCGCTAAAATCAAGTCAACTCAGCACAAATGTGGAGCTGAGGAAGGACTAAGAAAAGAGCATAGCAAAGACATCAAGTGCTATGGGTGTGGAGAAAAAGGTCACATCCAGTCAAATTGTCCAAAAACAAAGAAGGACAAATTCAAGAAGAGATTCGCCAAGAAGATTGAAGCTCTTGCTGCCACTTGGAGTGACTCAGAAGAATCTTCATCTTCTGACGAAGAAGTCTCTGATTCAGCTAATCTTTGCTTGATGGCTTTCGACAATCATGGTGAACGCTCAGCATCTACCTCTAGTTAAAAGTCTTCCGCTGATAACTCTGAAGCTGAGCATGATAAAGAGAAAGATCAGCATACTGAGGTACATTCTGATATTCCTTTATCAATTGAAGAATTCGCCCAGGCTCTCTTTGATGTAATGAAACTAATAAATAAATCAATGAAAAACATCAAAGAGATAGAGAGGAGAAGTGATGATCTGGAAGATACTAATGCTTCCTTATCGCTTGATATCCGCTTTCTTCTAGAAAAAGTTGAGTATCAAGAATGTGCTATCAGCAAGCTCACTAATAAACTAGATGAGCTGACTGCTGAGATATCAGTATTAAAGAAGAAAGAGGATCCTCCTCCTGCCAACAATCAAATTTCGAATAACCAAACTCATAATTCAAAGAGGAACAAATCCTCTAAACAGAAGAAAGCAAGCCAGCCCAAGACAAAAACTATGTGCGATTTTTGTGGGAAAACTGGACATGTCACAATAAAATGTAGGCACAAAAATGGTTATTATGATGAATATGATTGGACAAACATAAACACTGTTAACAAGGGAGGACCCAGCTCAAAAGCCTGGGTACTTGAGAAAACTTAATTGTTTTACAGGTGAGCTTTAGATCCGCTGATGTCTCTCAAATGTGGTACTTGGATAGCGAATGCTCAAGGCATATGACAGGAGATGAAAGCTAGTTCATCTCATTGGAACGTAAGAGAAATGGAAGTGTCAGTTTTGGAGACAACCAGAAAGATAAGATTGTAGGGTGTGGCACTGCTAGCGTATCTCCCTCAATCGAAGAAGTGTCTCTAGTCAAAGGACTGAAGTTCAACTTGCTCAGCCCAGCTCTGCGACAAAGGCAGGAAGGTTATTTTCGACTCAGCATGATGCTCAGTAATTGACAGTAAGACTAACTCAACCATACTCTATGCTCCTAGAACCAATAATGTTTACATGGTTAATTTATCCCCTGGCTTCTCTAATGTATGTCTCATATATAAGGAGGAAAATGCTTGGCTATGGTACAGAAGGTTAGGTCATATCAATATGAACATTTTGCCTAAACTGGCAAAAAAGCAATTAGTTGTGGGGTTACCCAGCATCAGCTTTGAAAAGGATAAACTCTGCTCAACTTGCCAGCTTGGTAAGCAAGTTAAGAAATCTTTTAGATCTTTTAGTCACGTAGTAACTAAGCGACCGTTGGAATTGCTACACCTAGACCTTTTCGGCCCAATTAAACCTATGAGTTTGGGTGGTAAGAGATTCATTCTAGTTGTTGTAGATGACTTCACGAGATTTACATGGGTAGTCTTGCTAAGTAGCAAAGATGAGACATATGAATCTTTTATCAAGCTCAGTAATCAGATAATGAATGAACTAGGAACTAAAATCAGTAGAATCCGAAGTGATCATGGATGTGAATTCTAGAATTTCCATTTAGAGGAATTCTGTTCAATGTCCATTTCGAGGAATTCTGTTCAGCGCATGGCATTGAACACAACTTCCCTTCTCTCTATACTCCTCAACAAAATGGGATTCTAGAAAGGAAGAACATGAGTATAGTTGAAATGGCTTGAACCATGCTGAGTGATAACAATCTACCAAAATACTTTTGGGGAGAAGCTATTAACACAGCATGTTATATCTTGAATCGGGTTTTAATTCGCCCAACTCTTGAAAAAACTCCCTATGAGCTTTGGCGAGGGCGCAAGCCTAAGATTGGTTACCTTAGATCCTTTGGCTGTAGATGTTTTATTCTTAACACCAAAGAGCAATTAGGAAAGTTTGATCCTAAGTCTAATGAAGGTATCTTTCTAGGATACTCAACTAACAGTAGGGCATATAGAATATATGTCAAGCGAACTGATCTCTTAGAGGAGTCTATGCATGTAGATTTCGATGAAACTAACATTTGCAGAAAGACATCCAAATGAAGAAGACGAAGGAGTCACTCAGTTTTCAAATTCGCTCAGTACACAGCATGCTGAGTTACCCAACTCAGCACAAGATCTCCATGCTAAGGAAACCAAAGATGACGATGAAGATCTCTCAATCAACTTCAATGATGAAGAAGATCAATCACCTCCTCAGCATCTAATTATCAGTCCTCCAGTAGCTGATGCAAGTCTACCTAGAGAAATTAAAGCTCATCGTAACCATCCGCTTAACATCATAGTCGATGATGTTCAAAATCCAGTAATGATAAGAGGATAGCTCAGCAGGATGATGAGTCATCCAGCCTTCATATCATTGATCGAACCGAAGAAGTTTGAAGATGCAGAAGGAGATGACTACTGGATGATTACAATGCAAGAAGAGCTAGATCAGTTCAAACGTAATGATGTTTGGGATTTAGTTCCCAAGCCTAAAGGAAGATCAATAATTGGCACCAAATGGGTCTTCAAGAACAAGCTTGATGAAGATGGTAATGTTGTCAGAAACAATGCCAGGCTTGTCGCTCAAGGCTACAACCAGCAAGAAGGCCTTGATTTTGATGAAACCTATGCCCCAGTAGCCAGACTTGAAGCCATTCGAATCCTCTGTGCTTTCGCATCCCATATGAACTTCAAACTGTTTCAAATGGATGTTAAAAGTGCTTTCTTAAATGGATTCATCCAAGAAGAATTATATGTTCACCAGCCTCCAGGATTTGAAGATGCCAAAAATCCTGAGCATGTCTTCAAACTGAAGAAAGCTCTCTATGGATTGAAGCAGGCGCCAAGAGCATGGTATGAGAGGCTGACTAATTTCTTAATCAGCAAAGGCTATCAAAGAGGAAAAGCAGATACGGCTCTATTTATCAGGCGAAGAAAAGAAGATGTGTTGCTAGTCCAAATATATGTTGATGATATCATATTTGGAGCAACTGATGAAAAACTATGCAAGAATTTCAGCAATCAAATGAAGAGCGAGTTTGAAATGTCTATGATGGGAGAGCTCAATTTCTTTCTTGGTCTTCAAATCAAGCAGACTGAAGATGTATGTTTAATCAGTCAGGCTAAGTATGCAAGAGAAGTCTTGAAGAAATTTGACATGGTCCATTCAAAACCAATGTCAACTCCCATGGCCACTGATACTATACTAAGTAAAGACGAAACAGGAAAACCTATAGACAGCAAGTTCCACAGAGGAATCATTAGCTCTCTTCTCTATCTCACTGCCAGTAGGCCAGACATTCAGTATGTTGTGTGCTACTATGCTCGCTACCAAGCTGATCCTAGAGAATCGCATCTAGCAGCTGTGAAGAGAATTCTCAGATACTTGCAAGAGTCAACTGAAGCAGGTCTATGGTATCCCAATAGTTCAGATTTCATTCCTAAGGGATTCATAGACATAGACTATGGAAGGGATAAGCTGGAAAGAAAAAGCACAACAGGAGGATGCCACTTCCTTGGAGAATGCCTTGTTTCTTGGTACAGCAAGAAGCAAACCTCAGTTATACTGAGTACATGGCAGCAGGAAGTTGCATATCCCAACTTCTTTGGATAAAGCATCAATTAGAAGATTGTGGAATCAAGTCTAATTGTCTTAAAGTCATGTGCGACAATAAGAGCGTAACCGATTTATCCAAGAATCCAGTCCAGCATGAAAGAATGAAGTATGTCAATATCAGACATCACTTCATTAGAGATCACGTACTGAAAGGAGATGTTAAGCTGGAGTATGTTCCTTCTGAAGAACAGCGTGCTGACATCTTCACCAAGCCATTACCAAAGGAGCAATTCATCTTACTGAGGCAGTTAATTGGTATGGCAAATCCACGTTGAAGAAGAATCAGAAAGGAAATGAAATTCTCAAAATTTTGGCCAAGTGTTGAAGACCAAACTCTAAGAAGACACGTGGATAAACACCGTCAGTTTTCTTAAAGTAATAGCGTGAGATTCAGTTTCGCGGTTTTATTTCAATCTCCACGTTTCAAAATGACGTGCTTTTGAAGTGGAACCGTCATTTACTAAACTCACCGTTTTGCTGAGGCGGTTCATTAGTTGTTAATCTCAGCATTGATTATTCATCTTAAGTTGAAATGATGAAGAGAGAAGGTTTACTTGCTTTCTGAATCTAAAACCTAAAGCATTCGAACCTTAGAAATTCCTCTTCTCTTTCAAAACCTTCCCAAAATTCCTCAAATGGCGAAAATCGAAAATACCTACAGACTCAAAGAAGATACTAAGCTGAAGATTGTGGTGGACAATCAAGGAAAGACGAAGAAGATTACTCTGAAGGCAGGAACTAAAATCGCCAAAATCGCCTGGGAAGACGACTTAGACTTTGGCCTAGTCTATACGGTTGATTATAAAGGACTTATGCTAAATAAGACGATGCACAGAGTTATCAAGCAACAGCGACTCAGTGCGTTTCTAAAGATGGAGAGTCCAGTAGTAACCGGACTCATTAGAGCTTTCTACACTCATTTATACACTATTGAGGGCCTCAATGATGTCTTGATGATGGAGTGTGCAGGCAAGACCACACTGATCTATAGCAGGCTCATTTCAAGCATTCTCAACATGCCCAATTCAGGCACTCAGCTCAGAAGGTCTGGAGACGAAGATACAATGGTTATGTTTGAAGATTGGGAACTCCTCGCCAACTATTGTATTTGGGAAATTGCAGCCAGCGGGATGTCTTGGGAAGCCAGGATGTGCCATGAGTTGGTTGTAAAGCTGTTGCTGCCAAAGACTGGCTCGTTAACTAGCTGCACCTATTTCGAAAGGTGTGTGGTCTACCATATGGTAGAGGGTAAGAAACTTAACTAGCCAGTGTTGATACTCCATCACCTGACCAAAGTGACTACCGTCTATCACTATGGCTACCTCATATCTAAGATAATGAGGGTAGTGAAAGTCGATTTGGGCGAGTTTTTGGGGGAGTCTGGTAGTTCAATTCTACCAGTAAAGAAGACGCTGGAGATGTCTCACTTCAGCAAGCTGACCCACCAAAAGGTGCATGCTAGGTACAACAAAGCTAAACAGCAGCACAAGCTGAAGTCAGTACCAACAGTAGTACCTGTGGATATCAGGAAGGAGGAGGAAGACCCCTTTATGGCTGATTTTGGGGATGATTCAAGCTCTGACAACACCCCTATTTCAAGCATCTTTGAGAAGATTGCAGCCACCTCCTCCTCAACACAGCAGGCTGCTTGCCCCAAGGCCAAGGGGAAGAGTCCTACCAAGTCCAGTGAAGCTCCTACTCAGCACTAGTGAAGGAGAATGGTTACCAAAACCCGCACCCAAAGAGAAGTTGAGGCCAAGTTTCTAGCTGAGCAAATGGCAGAGGATAAAGAAGAAAAGACTGAGGCTGAGGAAACCCTGCGCCAAAGAAAGCGCAAATTGGATACCTCAGAAGAAACCGAGGAGCAGGGTGAGGCCAAGAAGTCTAAGGAAGAAGCTACTGCTGAGATTGATAAGGTCATTGCCAAAGCTAAAGGCACTCAGCGCAAGCGCTCTGCCACCCACAAACCTCTAAAGCACAATGTTCAGGTGGTGATCAGCGAGGAAGATGTTGGAGCAACCCAATCCAATATTCTTGAGGAGTCTGATCCTCAGGATCCCAACATCTCCTTACCCTCTGACTCTCAAGCTGAGGTACCTTCTACTCAGCATGAGCAACCTCAAGCAGACCCATCCTTGGGTCCAACAGCTAACCTAGAGGTAAATGAAATCCCTACCCCTTCCTCTATTCCTGTACATTCTTTAAACCCCTTAGTTTTTACTCCTGTAGATACTGAATTACCAACTGTAGATTCATCTCCTCTTACTACTACTGTAAATTCTCCAATTAACATTTCATCTTCTCCTGTCCATAACCAATCTTCACCCATTCACATTTCTTCACCAACCACTAGTCAAGACCATTCCTCTCCACCTCCTTCACCAGTACCTAACCCTTCTCCAGTACAACATCAAACTCAAACCACCGTTCCTTTTATTCCTCCACAGCCAGCTCCTTCTTCTGACCAAACACCACGTTCTTCTTCAAACCCATCTTCTACCCCCTTAACTCATCAGGTTAAGGAAGTTCCCAATGTTGAGAACTTCGCTCAGCAGGGAAAAGCAAGTGATTAGTTTACAGAGGCAAATTTTATAGCCAAGGAAGCACCTGAAACATCCTTCCTCGCATAGATCTGTGAATTAGCTAGAAAGCAATTTCCAATGCTCAAGACTGATGCTGAGTTAGATAGAGCAGTAAGCCAAGTACTACTGACTCAAGAATTGACAGACTTATCCACCAGACCCAAGGCAAAATTGCCTGAGTTCAAACAGCATATAAGTGTGCCCAGTGAATATCTCTACTTTGAGGAGTTTGAGAGAATCCAGGCTAGCTTGTTGGCTATTCGGAATCACTTGGCAAAAGAGAGTGCCAAGAGTTTGGTTGATAAGATGGCTTTGATCTTAAACGGATTAACTGAGTCTGCAGCCTAGCTTAGAGCGGCTACTGCATCTATCCCCACGTCTACTGTGCTGGCAAATGCTGTCACAGGAAAGATAAAGGGTAGTGTAGATGCTGCCACTGAGCAGCTGAGTCTACTGAGTGCCAGCATGGCTACTCAAATGATATAGATTCATGAATTTGGTAAGGAGCAAGCCAAAATAAAGAGGCTCACTGATCGCAAGATTGTCGAGCTGAACATAGAGGTGATAACTACAAAGGATATCAGCCATAGCATAGCTAGGGTTTTGGAGCAAGAGGCCAAGTTCATGCTCCTTCATGACCAGAAACAAGACCAAGTCTTGAAGCTGTTGGAGACTATCTCTACAAAGCTGGATAAGGCACCTGGCAGTAATTTGGATTCTCTCAGCACTCAGCACTAAAATGGAGTCAGTTCAAAGAGAGATTACAGATCACATCACGGATAAGGTTGCTTCTTCATAGAAGTTCCTTGTGTCCGCCATGGGATAACTGTTCCCTGCTATGCCAATGCCCAGTATACCTTTAAGCGAGTCTCTATGCCCAAAGACTGGATTATCAGTTCACACCAAGCTTGATGAGTTAAAGTCCAACATCTATACCACAGTATAAATGATTGATGCCCTGATGAAACTGGAAGAGATGGATAGCAAGGATATTGAGTTCACATCCAAGAATGTAGCTACCATCTGCCCAAAGATCTGCGACATTGAATCAAGGCTGAAGATCACATTGACAGCAATGAACTTCCATGGTTTACTTCAATGCTTTCAATAGTTCACGAGTTAAGGTTTCGATCAGATCGCCCATCTCTCAAGGTACCATCATCTGCTGCTGAGTGAATTGAATGACCAAGACTTTCTCTCAACTAAGGGCATGAAGCAACTTGAGCAGGAGATTTCCCCTGCAATTATAGGCTACCAGGAAAGCTTCCAAGCTACTCTCGATACCTTCAATCTGTGCCTGGATCAAATTGTTCAGATAGCAATGGGGGAGAAAGTAGTTGAAGATGCTACTTGAACGGCAAGTCAGTTAAAGGGATCTCTTCCTAGGCACAGGGATTCACAGCAAAGGTCAAGAGCTCAGGACAAGGATAAGCAGAAATAGCATGGATCCTCTTCCTCAGCTCATAGGCTTTAGGCTAGTTTCAAGTAGTTGAATAAAAACTTGTAATAGGACCTAATGTAATCTTAGCTCAGAACATATGTTGTGTACTGACTAAGTTTCTTATTAATAAAATACAAGTTTTTCACCTCAAAGTTAAGTTCTTCTTAACTTATAATTTGCTGTATGAATGCCTCTACTTTAATGATATATGTGATGCAGGAATTCATACAAAAGACCAAACCTTGAAGAAAATCTGAAATAAGATAAAAGTCCCAAAAGGAAAATCCTCTAAGTATGGGGGAGCTGAGCTGCTTAAGGAAGACTCACTCAGTATGGGGGAGTTTAAGCTGACTAAAGAAAGTCACTCAACAAAGGGAATCTTATATCAACTTCCAGGTATTTTCTACTATTCTTAAACTATCTTAATTAATTAAATTCTTCATCTACCTAGTTTTCTATCTGTCCAAAATGGGGGAGATTGTAGAACCCAAGTTAAATAGTATTTAACAGTACTTACGGAGTTTTAGAAATAGCAAACCGAATAGGTAAGTGAATTTAATTAAGTTCAAAGTATACTCTTAATTAATGAAGTAGACTTGAGTATTGTGGAAAAATCAACTCAGTTTACTGTAAGTAATTAATTAAGTTACGGCTTAGATAGGAAAAGTTGAGTTCTGCTTTACTAAGTTGAATCCATGCTGAGTACTATGCAGTTTAGGCAATAGTCACTCAGCACGAACTGAGTGCTGCTTTTATTAATTAAAAGCATTACTTTATTATGACACTTTGAGAATTATTTGACAGTTGTACTACTAACGATTTCTGTTAAGAAACAGAATATACTTTTGTTGCTTTTAAGGTTAAATTATGCAACAAACAATAGAACATTCATAGTGGCTTACACAAAACAAAAGTAGTTCAACTCTACAAAGACTTGTCGGAATCTTTCCACAAAAGTCCAAGATGAGTGCGCCTCTATCAACCCCATTCCTTGGTGTCTCTACGCGTGTTAGTTAATGTCAGCAACATTCAACCAATCAAATAACACGTTGCTCTACACGCGTCTCTCTCTCTGAATCTAGATTACTTGAAGATAAAAGTGCTTTCGTCAATGGAAGCTAATCTCTTCTCAATGTACGGATTTCTATCTCTGAATGTCCCAGAAACTATCTCCAATGGGAAGATTTGAAAGATGTGAAGAGAAGAAATAATAAAGAACTACAAAGATGAGAAGTGTACAATGGCTACTTCGCAGTTCCTCTAAGTATAAATAGAAGAATGAAGCAGACGTTGAAAAAGAACAAGTGAATCACCTTAAATTTCATAAGAGCTAAAGTCACTGCAAAACATTCTAGCTTCACAGAAATTCAAAACCAAGCAATCTACAAACAACCATTTCTATTGTAATAGAGAGAATTAGCTTTGAGAGATAACATTGTAAGGATTCAACATTTTATAAGTTGAATTCAGTTCGCAATTCTCTTTTGAGATTTGAGTGTCAGTTTGAGAAGGTTACCCATACTGAGGAAGTGGCAGTTTGAAAGGAGGGGCTTTCTATAATTGTTTCTGTCCAAGTGTTAGTTTGGGAAGGATACCCAAACTGAGGAAGTGGTAGTTATAAAGGAGGGATTTTCTGTAATTGTGCCTACCCGCTATAAAGGCTTCTCCGCCTATTGAAGGAACGAACCACTAGTGGATTAAAGATCGGAGAGGGATCTGGGGACTGGATTAGGCAGAGGCTGAACCAGGATAAAATCTCAGGTATAGTCGTTCTAACTCTAAGCGTTTAGCTTCATCAGCATTTTGGTCATTCATCTCTCATATATTTGCTTGTTGTCCATCTCGCACTGAGTAATCTTCACTCAGTAAGAGGTTGAAGATAAACTGTGCCAGCTTTGCTGAGCAGTTTATAAGTGTTTATATAAAAACATATTGAGTTAACTATAAATTGAAAAAGAATCTAAAAGTTACCCGGTATTCGCATTCACCCCCCTCTGCTGTTGTTATTAGCCGGTTTACTGACCAACACCTGAAACCCTAGATTTTCATCCATTTTATTTGTTACTAAAAATTCTCTAGTTTTTTTTATTTTAAAGAGGCGGCTTTGTTTATCATCAACATGTATATGCTAGATTTTTAGGTCATATTCAATATATTAATATTTGTATATGTTGAAATTTGCACATGCATATATCTTGATAATGATTCAAATTTATGAGTAAAAAAGGTTTACTTGATTGCTTCCTCAACTAATTTGATGCATAGATGTTAAAAGAAGGTCTATTCGATTATGGGAATATATATCTAATATCTGTAGCTGGGTTTTAGATTATTAGACCTTCTTTGAGGAAAATTAGAATAATGGGGCACAAAAGAAGATGAATGAAGTTGTTGATGTTGTGTTTATATGGAATGGTGTGGTCCAAATTCTTGTAAAATAATATTCTAAAAATACTTAAAAAGAGGACTTAAGTAATGTTAGGAAGAATTTACAACAAACATGGTGTAGAATTATATAGTGAGACTAATTGTTGTTATTTTACATTATTATTAAAATAGCATATATTACTGTTTCTTTAAATCGTACATTGTTTTCAACGATGCAAATACTTCTCTTTTATTTCATATTAATTCATTTTGATTTGATGGTTCTTAATTTATTTTGATGGATGATGATGAACTTAATATGGTGAGATTGCAACGACAACATCATTTAGTAGTGATTCCACTTATGTGTGCTATGATTGTTTGGTTTGAAGCATGGACTTTTTCATGAAAGTCCAATGCCACGTGAATTAAGGCTAGAGGGGGACAGAGTACGAGATGAGTTAATGAACTTTTTATACTCGAGTAATCTTTGTCAAAGTGTTATAAGAATGAGCCCTCTTGCTTTTAGAGAATTGTGTGATATATTAGTTAAACAGGGTGGTCTTAAACCTACGTTACGAGTGACCGTTGAAGAATAAGTAGTAAAATCACTTTGGTTGTTAGGACATGGTGTTTCTAATCGTGAAATATCTTTCTTCTTTCATCATTCCAATGAGATAGTGAATCGACATTTTCACAATGTTTTAGATGCGATAATTGCATTAGAAGGGGTTTTCATGAAACAACTTGATGGCTTAGAAATTCCACTTGAAATTTCTAGCAATGAAAGATTTTATCCCTACTTTAAGGTGATAAGCTTTTGTGTTTTTTAAAATTCCATAACATGTGCACATACATAATCGTTAATAAATAGAGATTTTAATAATGTCAGGATTGTGTCAGTGCAATTGATGGGACACATGTTCGGGTTAAAGTTTCTAATGAAGATGCTTCAGATTTCTTGGGAGGAAGGAACACCCAACACAAAATGTATTGGCTATATGCACATTTGACTTAAAGTTTACTTATGTATTAGTTGGTTGGGAAGGAACTGCACCTGGTTCAAGAATTTTGAAAAGTGCTTTAAAAAAATAAGTTCCTCCTTTAAAAATTCTCGAAGGTATCTTTAGGACAAATCCTTAATTTTAGTATAAACATATAGCTCATTATAGTAATATTTTTACATTTATTTTTAGGAAAATATTACCTTGTAGATGCTAGATTCATGTTGAGACGTGGTTTGATTACACCTTATAGAGGAGAAAGATATCACTTGAAAGAGTTTTCAGGAAATCCTCCACGAAGTCCTCATGAATTATTTAATAATTGTCATTCATCATTGCGGAACGCAATTGAGAGGACGTTTGGCGTGGTAAAAAAGAGATTTCCAATAATAAGAAGTACAACCGAGCTACATTATAGCGTTGTGACGCAAAATCAAATGATTCTTGCTTGTATTTTGCATAACTATTTAATGGACGTAGATGCAAGTGAATCAATACTAGCAAAAGTTGAGAGGAACTTAGAAATCGCAATGATACATCCGAAGAAAATGATGATGACAATGTCGATGAAACTAGAGAAGGAGAATTGTTGAGGGATTCCATTGCTACTTCTACGTGGCTTGATTATATATCTTGATTTTGGTTTGCTAGTTGTGACTTTTATTATGTTATGTACGTCTACTGATGTTATAAATACTAATGTTATATGTTCATTGTCTTGATTATGTATCTTGATTTGGTTTACTAGTTTTGACTTTTGTTATGTTATGTATATGTCTATTGATGTTATAATTACTAATGTTATATGTCTCAATCTCAATGTTATACATTTTAAGAATTTACATATATAATGATTTTCAATTGTCTAATAATAGATTTATTTGATGTTTTCATTGTATATAGTTAACAATATGGGGAAAAGAAAATTAACTACAAGTTCAAAAGGAAATGTGACATGTAATGCTACACTTACATGGACACCAATCATGGATGAGGCTCTTATTGAGGCATTTTTGCATCAACATAATATTGGCAATCGACTTGGAGGTACCTTTACAACTCATGCACTTGACAATATTGTAAGAGAGTTGAAAGAAAAGTTTCTTGAAAAGCCAATTGATAAGGAAAAGATTCAAAATCGGATGAAAACTGTGAAAAACATTTCTGCAGATGCTATGATGTTTTCAAAAGAGGGTTGAGCAGCTTTGCAATTAACTCACATATAGATACATGGGATGCCGAACTTGAAGTGTGGGCTGAACTTATTAAGGTTCATCTTATTATTCAATCTTCTTTAAGCCTTGTTTATATATTTGTGTTTCAGGATATTAGTTTTACTCAAGTGACAGATTATTTTATTTCAGTGCCCAACTCTTGCTAATTTATATATTTGATTTCATGCCCCTCTTTGTTTGTTTCGTATGAAATGAGTTTGTATTCTGCATCCATTAATAGACTTGCTTTTCTTAGCTTAATCTTATGTATATTTAGATTTAATTTTTGGTAGGTTTATATTGTATATTCAATGATTAATATGAAATATTTCTATGTAGCATAACCCAGAGGCTGAAGAATGGAGAACTAAGCCTCTGAAACATTATGATAAATTGGATTAAATGCATGGACTAGATAGGATTACTGAAAATGATTCCTTGAATGTATTTGCAAGCAGCACAAAGAAAGAAATTGATATGGAAAAGGAATCCATTATCCCAATTAAAACAATTGATGAAATTGATTTAATGGTTTCTCAAAACCATATTAATTTGGAGAATGTGGCTGAAAATGTGAGTCGGGATGAAAGTGAATTTATTTCGCCTAAAAGAATTACTCCTCATGCACAATCTGCAGATTTATTCTCACATAAGGCTAAGAAAGGTACGAAATTTGTTAGTCAAGAATGTGTTACAAGTTGATCTAAGGGTTTTGATGTCATTGCTAATGCTATCAAAGATTCTGCCAAAGAGATGGCAAATGTTATATTATCTAAGAATATGAGTCCAAATTATGACATATTGGGTTTACTTAAAGAAATAGGAGTTGAGGAAGAAATTATAGATGATGCTTATGTTTTTCTTTCTACAAATCCATTTATTCTCGAGTCTTTAGTTAAGTGTCGAGTAGATTGTCGAAAAGGTGTCTTGATGAAGTTCATGAGTCACGCATCAAATTAGGAGGAAGTGAAACTTTTACACATGTAAATTCTTTTTAGGTTCACCAAGTTAGGTGTGAAGGTGCACATGGTAATTTTTTGATTTTAGACGATAACTATTCTCTTTTTTGTATTCACACTATAAATTGTGAATAGAGTGACATTTGGATCAAATACATATGTGCCCCAGGTCATTGTCATGAATTATTTTGTAAGCATTTAGATATGAAAAATTGGAATGGTTGTAATAGATGGAGGAAATGGGTATACAACCAAACCATGTTCTTTTTGTAATGTTTATTATATAAAAAATGAAATATTTGATGGTTGTGTGGTTTTGTAATTCAGCTAGTATTTTCATCATTCATTTTAGCCTAATCATAACATTTAAATTTTTAATGCATTTTTTCTTGAATTTTTTTTTAATAGAAATAAGGAGCAAAATTGAGTTGGATATTTTGTGAGTATTTTGGTAAGTTATGTTTGAGCAAGTGAAAACTTTTAAAAGAGTGTATGTTGAAACAAGGTCATTTTCTAATACTGAACCTGAACAAATCAATGTCTGGTTTCAAAATCACATTATATGCTACTGGTGTCAAAATTGAACTTCATTATTTGATATCCTTTTTTGGGTTTATGAATTGTTGTCATGTGAGAAAGTTTAATCATTTTTATTACATGACATGTGTTTCATTTTGTAAATTTTTAATTTTGTTTCTTTAAAACTTAATGTAAAAAATTTAAGCATCCACGAATGTCCAAATTAGATTATAAGTTAACACTAATCATGAACTTAAACAATTGAATCATGTAAAGAAAACAAACATTAAAAGTTAATAGGATAGATTTGTAATTTACTTACAACTATATGTTATAAAATATACATTTTCCTTTCAAAACCCATCCATTCATTCCAAACATAATATTTTTAAAAAACATTCCATTCCCTTTAAATACCATACTTTCTTTTCCATTCCTATCTTTTCCTTTAAAAATCCACTCTACTTTGTTCCCAAACAAAGCCTTAGAGTTCTGATATTAGGGTTCAAAGAAAAAGCAGATGAAAAATAATTGGGATTTCCAGCTTACCCTTTGCCACGTCATTGTTTTTTTACAGTGTCAAGCAAAAAATCCCTTAATTGCTAAAGGTCTAATTCCTCAGACCCATTTGCAGAAAAAATAATTCAAACCCCGCTTTATAAATAAGCGAAATCAAATAATACTTTTTTGAAATTTTTCCAAAAAGTTATTTAGTTGAAAATTTTAATTTTTTATAAAGTGTAACATCTAAACTTTGTTATTTTATGAATATAATTACAATTATTTTATTATTATTTTCTCAGTATTACATATTTTGATTTTTTATAAAAAATTTTTTAGTAAGTCCGCGGAATGGGCTTTAGATTTGATTATTATACATTTATTGAAAGAAGGCTGTTTTCAAAAACTATTTATAGCTCAATATATAAAACTCTTTCACACAAACTTAATTACAATATCATGTTTCATGTTTACGTCTGCATCTCCTCCTCTGCATCCATGGCTTCCCTCCTCTTCGTTCATTGCTTCTGTTGAACTCAAGTTAATAGTATCTCATAGTACTTAAAACGTTTTGGAAGTAACAAACTGACTAAGATAGTGAAATTAATTGTGTACTAAGTATAATCTTAATTAAAGAAGTTTACTCGATTTTATTTAAGAAAAAACAACTCAGTTTACTGAGTAATTAATTAAGTTATGGCTTAGAGTAAGAAAAGTTGAGTTGAGCTGAGTACTACATAGTTTATTAGATATTCACTCAGCTGTGCTGAGTTAGCTTTTATTCATAAAAGCTATGTACCTTTGACACTTAGAGAAATATTTGACACTTTTGCTACTAATAGTTTCTATGAGAAATGGAATATAATTTTGATGCTTTTCAAGAGTAAAAGCGCTAAAATTAAAGAAAATATTCCAGTGGTCCTCACAAGATAAAAGGTGTCAGTACGGAATGTTGGAGATTCCTCACCAAAGTCCAAGATAAAAGGAATGCTCTGACATGCGCTGTTTCTCAATGTCTTCGCGCAACTCTGCAACGTTAGCAAGTCAACGAATGGTAGAATTCCACGTTCCATCTTGCGTGCCTTTCTGCAGAACGGATTGCTTGAAAATAAACAAGTCTTTGAAAATAGATTAATCTGGCGCTTCAAAGTTCAAAATCTCTATCTCTAAATGTCTTGGAATTTGTCTCCAACGAGAAAATTTGAAAGATTTGAAGAGAAGAGATATTGAAGAGCTATCAGGATGAAAAGTTTGCAATGGCTAATTCCAAGACTTTCACTATAAATAGAAGACTGGAGCAGACATTTAATCTTGGTGAATCATCTCAAATTTCTTCTAAGAGCTGAAACTCTATCCAAATATTCCCAGCTTCAAGAAATTCCAAATCAAGCAATTAGCAAACAATCTTTGTCTAAATCTGTTTGTAATAGAGAGAGAATAACACTTAAGATTTAACATTGTAAAGGATTCAACATTCTATAAGTTGAATTTCTCTGTGCGCTATTTCTTTAGAAATCTGAGTGACGGTTTGGGAATGGTACCCAAACTATTGATTATACCCATTGTAAAGGCTTCTCTGCCTAAGGAAGGAATGAAATCACTAGTTGATAAAAGCTCGGAAAGGAATCCGGGTGTGAGCACGGGATTTTACTCACGACTCGCTAATTTGATGATGAAGTTGTAATTTTTTCCCTTGTTAGCTTTTTACATTTTGTAGGGTCCTAAAATAGTTTGGAAATCATCTGCTTTTTTTCTTTGGTCCTCTTCTTCCTTAAAAAGCCTAAATAAAAAAAAGCTCAGCTTGGAAATGCCATGTCGTTAATGACATGGCCATATTGTTATCGATATGGCTGATATCGTTAACAATATCGACTCTGCAGCAGAACCAAAATTGCACTTTTTGCAATTTTCATGCCAGAAAGCCACTCCCCCCACATGCTCGGACTTGTTCTCTGAAAAACTAGATTTTTACTCCTTTCCTAGTATTTGGCACACTCCCTTTCATATGGGATCAATGTAAAAAGTTGAAAAAGTGGAAAAGAAGGAGATGTCCTAAGGCTAAGCTAAGTTGACTTTAGATTGAAGGGGATTCCCTTTAAGTTTAGAGCTGAGTTTCAGTAGTAGGGGAGCTCATTTTTGTGCAAAATACCAGCAAGTAAGAGAGCTCTAAGGTAAAGCAAAGGTTGGAAGTGTTCTTGTGTTCTTGAGTTAGTTAAACACTTTGGTGACTAAGTTAACATCTTGTGACTCATATTAGCTTGTAGTTTCTGAGTTTGAGTGTTTAAGTTCATGAATAGGGCATGAACTTAGGAGATTTTGGGTTATTTAGGAAAGTTTGAGGATTAGTCCATATTTTTAGAAAGTTAGGTTGTGCGAGAGTTTAAGTAAGCTTGCAAGTTTATACTCCTCAAGAACAATTCTACTGAGTTCTAACTCAATAGAACTTAGTTTAAGTGTTCTCAACAAACATTTTTACTCATTTGAGATGTTTGGTCACTTAGTCTATTTTTGGTCAATTTTCATGTTTTAAGTTTTTTTAAGTCTATACTTGATAGAAGAAGGATTATTACCTCCTTCTTCATCTTGTCAAGATTCACATTCAAGAAGTATTCACTTCCCTCAAAGAGTAACATTTACTCTTCATTTTCTAACAAAACTGCAAACTGAACCAAAGAAACAAGGAGGACTTTCCAGGGATTTCCATGGACTGAGCGAAGTGGATTCACGGCAACGGGTAAGCCTTTGAGTTTCTAGAGTCATGTCTCAGTTGGTTGTATCATATGTATGTGCTTGATATTTGAAAATGTAAAAAATAGAAAAACTGCAAGTGTTCTATCTCTGTAATGCCGTTAACGGCATCGCAATGTCAGTAACAACATTATTGATGTCGTTAATGACATCACTGATGCCATTAACGACATCATGTTCCAGGCAGAATGTTCGTAAATTTTCCAAATTTCGATTTATGTTCAAGAGAGTCAGTGGTGACCATTCAGACCTGAAATCTGAGTTTTTAAGTAACATAACACGTATTTTTGAAGATTTTATGAACCCAAAATCATTCCGAAAGATGTTTGGATAGTTGAAGTTGGTTTCCCTTCACCGAGATAACATTTTATCGACTTTAACGGTTTCCCTTTAAGAACGAATTTAATAACACCTTTATTTATGTATTTGGACTTAGATTTATTTTTTCGCCTATCTTATTGAAGTGTGTTAGGAAACCCTAACGTAGGGAACCGAAGTTCCCGGATAACCAACCTGACAAATATCTATGTAGCATTTTCACTAATAAAATGGTTAAATAACTTAAGTGTATAAAATGAACCCCTTTTACATAAAAAAGAAATTTCAAACTTCCTGATGTTTTAAATTAGACTGCTTGGGTCTCGCAAAAAAAAAATCAAAACGAACATACTTGCAACTACTTATGATGTACCATATTTGTGCTAACCTTTGTGGATGCAGGTAGTCTAGAATAGATGTATGCTAGGATTTAATTTCCTTCTAGTATCGCTTTTAATGTTAAAATCAAATGTAACATTTGTTAGATATTGATGTATTTTAGGCCATTGTATCCCTTAGATTTCGATTTATTTAGGCACTTTGTAAACCCCCCATCCTAATGATGTAATTATTCCCCCGTAGATTATGCGCATTTAAATTTCCTACGTGTTTACTTTCCGCAATTTACTTATCGTATTATGCATGTGTGATAAACTATAACATAAACTGAAAATATTTAGTTTAGTTCGAATATTATAAATGTGGTTTCTATCAAGTATAATTTAACTCAAATGATGACGAAATAGGTAACTCATTCGAACCCGAATTCTTTGTTCAATGGTACAGATTAGGCAAACAGATCTAAGCTATACTAAATTTTCCCTGAAGAGATCCTGGTGATGACTCTATAATATAGACTAGAGATTTTGGTTTCGAGTTTTTTTAAACTTGAAAAGCATTTTCAAGTAACTCATTTCCATTTAAAACCATTTTCGAAAATCCCACGCCCCACCTCACGGGGCCGGTACCTTGCAGTGACTGTGCAAGTAGAACATTGTTCGCTCACACATGGTACTAGAGGTAGGCTAGGGGCCAAACCAGAATAAAATCTCAGGTGTTGAAGTTCTAACCTTACTTGTGCCTTTATCGCATTTCTCATTTGTCATTCTATCTCTGTTATTTATCATTTTGCTTGAAAAACCAATCCAAGCTAAGTAGAGTACTCAGCGAGTAATTGAAGATAAATTATGCCAGCAAAGTTGAGTAGTTTATAATATATAGACCCAGTTCAACACGAAGCACTTAGCAAGCATCTAAAAACTGAACTCGGTAAATAGTTTTATAAAATAAAAAAAGAAACAAAGAACTGCATTCACCCGCTCTACTGTTTATTTAATTCGTTTAGGATAAATAAGTGGTATCAAAGTTGTGCTCAACTTATAAACTAATCGTCTTTGAGTTAAAGATCCATAAATGGCTTACAACAATTTCAATTCCGGCTCAGGATAGATAGTGCTCCTAAAGGAGGGAATGTCTATAACCAGGCCACAGTTATTCGATGGTATTCACTACACGTTTTGGAAAAATCACCTGAAAAACTTTATTCAATCTCAAAGCATGCAAGCATGGCTCGCTATCAAGCTTGGCCTGTGAATTCCTACTATAGTTAGGAATGGAAAACATGTTCCAGTCGATCCATAGGATTATGATGATGCTAACTTGAGGCTTCTCAAAGAAAATATCGCAGTGATTAATTACTTACAATGTGCGCTAGATCTTACTAATTTAACCAGGTCTAGGGCTGCGAGACAGCACAGGGAATCAAGAAGAAGCTGGAGATTACCTATGAGGGGACTTACAAGGTCAAGGAGTTTAAGATCAATCTCATACTGAGAGATTATGAGATGTTCCAGATGGGCGCCAGCGAGGGTATTCAAGCCATGAATACCAGTTTTATTAACATTGTTAATGAATTGAAGAGGTTTGGCAAGGAATTCATCGAAGAGGAGCTAGTGAAGAAGATTCTTTGCACTCTTACCTTAGAGTGGGATGCCAAGAAGAGCGTGATCGAGGAGGCTCATGATCTTAAGACATACAACTATGATGAGTTGATAGGCACCTTGCTGACTTAAGAGATGAGCCTAAGGAAATATACCGATGACTCTAAAAGGAGTAAAGGCAAGTAGAGAGAGGGAAAAGCCATTATATTGAGAGCTGATTTCTTTGATGAATCCATAAGATGTGATTGTAATGAGCAAATGGCCCTTCTGACCAGGCGTTTCAAATGCTTCACGAAGAAGGATGGGAAGTTTAATAAGAAGAAGTTTCTCGCTAAAATCAAGTCAGCTCAGCATCGGCGAGGAGCCGAGGAAGGACTCAAGAAGGATAACATCATAGATATCAAATGCTTTTACTGAGGAGAAAAGGGCCATATCTAGTTGAGCTATCCAAATACCAAGAAAGATAGATACAAGAAGAGGTTCGCTAAGAAGAATGAGGCACTTGCTACCACCTAGAGCGATTCAGAAGGATCTTCATCATCCGATGAATAAGCAACTGATTCCAACAACCTCTAATTGATGGCCATTGACAATGATAGATGCAAAGGCTCAGCATCTACTTCAAATAGAAGTCAAACTGTTGCTGACTCTAAAGCTGAGCATGGCAAAGGAAAATCTCCCCTTGCTGAGGTACATTCTGAAATTTCTTTGTCTATTGAAGAGTTCGCTCAGGTACTCTTTGATGTTATGAAACTGATTAATAAGTCAGGAAAGAACATCAAGGAGTCAGTGAGGAGAAGTGAAGATCAGGAAGACACTATTAATTCCTTATCTCTTGATATCTGCTTTCTTCAAGAAAAAGCTGAGTATCAAGAATGTAATGCCAGCAAGCTCACTAAGCAATTAGATGAGTTGACTGTTCAGATAACAACTTTGAAGAAGGAATAGGTTCTTCCTCCAACCAACAGTCAAACTTCGAATAACCAAACTCGCAATTCTAAGAGGAAGAATTCCTCTAAAAAGAAGAAAAAGAGCCAGCCAAAAGCAAAAACGGTGTGTGGTTTTTGTGAAAAAGCTGGATATGCTACATTTCTCTATAGGCATAAAAATGGTTATTATGACGAGTACGACTGGAGTAACTTAAGCATTGCTAACAAAAGAGGACCCAACTCAAGAGCATGGGTACCTAAGAAAACGTAATTGTTTTGTAGGTGAGACTTTGATCCGCTAATGACTCTAGAATGGGGTTGATAATTTTATTATTACACTTATTATCTTGATATTTTTACCCATAAAATGATATGGTTTGGAGTCATTTTATACTTCATATAAAATATTTCACATGGTATGTAGTTGTTTTTTATGCAAGTGCAGAAATTAGGTGAATCTTGGGAGTGAAATGATCAAAGATGGAATTTTATGCAAAAAGAGTGAAAAAGGTGTAAAAGATGCGTGGAATGTAAGGAATTGGCTTAGGATCAAAGTTGTCAAAGATCGATAAAGTTGCAAAGAAGAATCATGAAGAAAAGCATAAGTCGCAACCATATCACGATCGTGAATCCTATTCACGATTGGACAAGTCACACTCGCGATCGCGACTTATCATTCTTCACAAGCAGTAAGTTACCAACTTACATTCACGATAGTGACATGTATATCATGCTCGGGAATGTGACGGTGTTTGTTTAACTCTTCTCAACTACCAACCACCGGATTAGAACGATCAACCGCTATCAACCGCTAAACGAAAAGACACCTTTTGGAGAATAAAGAAGCATGAAAAGGTTCCTATCCATTGAAGATAAGGATGAAATCTTGCATCCAATCACATGAAGATAATGCAACCTTTCACCAATGGACGTGACCATTCGTTTGGATAAACACAACCTTTCACACTCTATAAATAGAGGTTCAATCAACCAATTTCGTAGCATGTAGTGTGGGAAATGGTAGAGAGCATAATAGATGATATGCGTGATACATGATAGAGAGTGAAAGTTATAGATTTTGCCAAGTTCAAAGTATTAGAGAGAAAAATCTATAAGTGATTTGATTCTTGTTTCGTTCACTAGATTTCTCTACAAATTCGAGCGATTGTTGTATGAGTATAATTGCAAAGCACTTATCAACAAAAGTTTCTATTCTTCAACATTCATTTATTCAATATTCACAAAGAATAGCATCCTAGTGGAGGTACTGTACGAGTTGAGACCGAATTCAAAGTAGAAGAAAGAATTGCGGGAATTGAAGATCCCATTAAAAGAGTGGATACGGTTTGAAAAACTTTAGCTTTCACTTGCATACCTTACAACTTTACTTTGTTTTTTACTTATACTTTCTAATTCAAAGTTTATGATATGTCTATGTGTCAAAACGAGTATTTTGTCTTGCGTCTCTTATATTAATAAAGTTATATGCTTTCAAGTTAACTTTAAGAGTAGTTTCGGGTTTACAAGATTGTGTATAATCACTAGATCTGTGATTATAATGATGTTTTGGAGTAGTAACTTGCTAGCTATGGCTATGTGAGAGCGACCCGTACTAAGTGATAAGTGTATAATTACACTTAATATCATATTAATTTTATACACTAAACACTATAGTTTAAGTCATTTTTATACTTCATATAAAAGATTTCATGTGGTATGTAGTTGTTTTTGATGAAAATGCATATACTAGGTAAATCTTGGGAGTAAAATGATCTAAAGTGGAATTTTATGAAAAAAGAGTGAAAACGGTGCAAAAAGATGCATGAAACTTAAAGATTTGGCTTAGGATTGAACCTGTCAAAGATCGGTGAAGTTACAAGGAGAATTCTGAAGAAAAATGCAATTCACGATCATGACAACCATTCACGTTCACGACTTGTTCTTCTTCAAAATAGAAGTCTGCCAATCAAAGATTCACGAACGTGATATGTATATCGCGGTCGCGACTTGGATGGTTTTCTGGTTTTATCTTCTTAACTACCAACCGCCAGATAAGCATGATCAACCGCCATCAACCATCATCAACAACCAACGAAAAGACACTTATCAAAAGTTAACCAATCATGAAAACATGCCTATCCATTGTGGATTAGATTAAAGCCTCTCAACCAGTCATAATGAATTTATTTAATCTTTCATTAATGGACACGACTCTTCGTATGGATAGACGTAACCCTTTGAACTCTATAAATAGAGTTCCAAACCTTACAATTTCATGGATCACAGTGCATTCAACCAGAGGGAAAACATTAGAGTGCATGAGAGAGATATAGTGTGTGCATAGATAGAGAATTCGCTACTTTCATAAGTGTTAGAGAGAAAATGTTAAAGTGATTTCAATCCTTATTTCAATCACTAGATTTCTCTATATTCTCAAGCAATTGTTATATAAGTGTACTTGCAAATCACTTATCAATAAAAGTTTTCGTTCTTCAATATTCGTTTATTCGATATTTGCAAAGAATAGCATCCTAGAGGAGGTTCTGTATGGGCCGAGACCGAATTCAAAGTAGACACATGAATTGCTAGAATTGACGACTCCCATTAAAGAGTGGATACGGTTTGATCAACTTTAGCTTTTACTTGCATACCTTACAACTTTGCATTACTTTCTGCTTATACTTTCTATTTCGAAGTTTATGATATGTCTATGTGTCATAATGCGTATTTCGTGTTAAGTCTTTTATGTTAATCAAGTTATATGTATTGGAGTTAATTTTAAGAGTAATTTCAGGGTTAACAATATCGTGTATAATCATTGGATCTATGATATAACGCTGTTTAGTGAGCCAACATTTTTGGAATGGTAACTTGCTAAATGTGGCTATGTGAGAGCGACCCGTACTAAGCATACTATTGATGTTGTCCAGGTTTATATAATTATCTTAATTCGTTTGCGCTAGGTTTAGAAAAGTCATTTCATGTGTTGCTCTGCACCGAATAATTGAACATCTGAGTATTTAGAACCGAGTTTGTTAGATTAGTTTAGTGAATCGTAACATCTTTGTTGATTTGTATGCTTTCTCTGCTATCTTTTTTTTTGTAGGGAAAATCTATATATTTAGATTTTCTAATCTTTCATACATATATTTACTCATTCTTCATTCTAACCCTCCTACCCAAAATATAAAATTTATTTTATTTTCTTTGTTTTATCCTTTTTCCCTATTTGATCTTTAGAACTAGTCCTTCCCTGTGGGATCGATATCTTGTAAAATTACATTGCAACTGTATACTTGCAGTTATCATGATTTTTCTATTTTGATAAGGGTTATTGGCAACACCTATATTTTACGTGAACAAGTTTTTGGCACCGTTGATATATAGTCGAATCTTACAAACAAATTATTAAACTTATCAGTAGAAAAGTGGCAGATAAGTTTTTAACGCCGTTGCCTGGGAAGGTAAGTGCATTCTAAGGATCGAATTGTCCGGGGAAGATAATTGTGTTCTAGAGATTTAATTTCAGGAAAACAGGCAATTATATTTTATATGTTATTTATTTTTATTATTTATATTATCTTGTTATTAACATATTTTTCTTGCTTATTCATTGAGTTTTCTTTCTAGTGTGTGCATGCCAAGTACGTGTAGTTCGGGAGAAAGTTTGGCATCTTTCAAATCAGAAATAGAACGATTTGGTGGGACAAGAAGATGAGAATATAAGAGATAAGAAAGAAGTATGGCTAACAATCAAGCGTTGAAAACCCAAACCCAAATCCAAATCCAAACTAGGATCAACCTCAACTAAGGCTTATGGATTATGTTATCCCGACCATCAATGGTAACAATCAAGGAATTGCTAGACCACCGATTGATGCGAATCATTTTGAAATAAAACTAGCATTACTTCAAATGATTAGAAACAATGTGCAATATTATGGTCTACCCAATGAAAATTCGAATTCTCACATTGCAAACTTGTTAGAAGTCTGTGATACTTTCAGAATGCCCAATGTTCCTGAAGAAGTAATTAAACTTCGCTTATTCGCATTTACACTCCGTGATAAAGCAAAAGTTTGGTTGAATTCATTACCCCCAAATTCAATCACTACCTAGAACCAATTAGCCCAAGCCTTTCTGACTAAATATTTCCCTCTAGCAAAAACCGCAAGACTCATTAAAGAAATCACTTCCTTTACCCAGAAAGATAGTGAATCCTTATACGAAGCCTGGGAATGTCATAAGGAGCTTCAGGGAGTTTTTCCTCATCATGTTTTACCTTAGAATGTTATTCTGCAAATTTTCTACAATGGAATAAATCATGCAACGAGAGGAACAATTGATGCTATGGCTACAAGATCTCTTATGAAGAAAACTAGTCAAGAAGCTTTTGAACTTTTGGAAGATATGGCAAGCAACAATAGTATGTGGCTAGTGGAAAGAGCACAAGTAAGTATTACTAATCCTAATCATTCACATGCTGCATCTACATCTTCTAGTTCGGTTAAAAAGGTCAATGAATTAGATTCTATTTCTATTATGCAAGCAAAAATATCTACTTTATTTAATAAGATAGATAATATGCATGTAATTAAAAATAACCCTTTGACATGTGAAAATTGTGATCAAATTGGACATACAGCTTTGAGTGTAACTTTAACCCATGTGTAGGGGAGCAATTAAGTTATGTTCAAAGTCAAGGGATTTCTTACAACAATAATGGAAATAGCTATAGAAATTCTAATTGGAAATATGGTGATAATCGACAAAAGAATTACCATGGTACTGATAAAATAGGGCAGTTAACAAGTAAGATAGACAAGTTTCTAGAGGGAGTTTGTAATAAGCAATTAGAGTCGAAGAATGTTTCAAAAAGTTAGAGAATAAGATGGATCAAATGTTTAAAAATCAATCATCTTCCATTCATAATTTGGAAATACAAGTTGGTCAATTAGCAAGTGCTATTCCATCTAGAGGAAAAGGCCATTTACCTAGTAACACAGAGGGAAACCCTAAGGAAAATATGCATGCTATAGCCCTTCGTAGTGGTAAATTACTAGATGAACAAAATCCTTCGCGTATACTTGCTAATGATGTTGTTAAATAACTGGATAAATATCGGAGTAGATCTGATAACAGTGTAGGAGTGGATGAACAACCTAAATCCGGAAAGGTTAATCCCCCGCATCCACCATATTCACAAAGAATGAAGAAGAAGAACGAAGATAAACAATTCATTGAATTCATCAACAAACTCAAAGGTCTGGAAATTAATCTTTCATTTATTGAAGCCATTACTTAGATTCCAAACTACGGTAAGTTTATCAAAGAACTTTTATCTCAAAAACGTAGTTTAGAAGGAATATCAAAAGTATCTTTAACTGAAGATTGTAGTAAAATAATAATTGCTACAATGCCCACTAAACTAAAAGATCCAGGAATTTTCACAATTCTGTGTAAACTTGGAAACATTTCTTATCCAAAATGTTTATGTGATCTTGGGGCTAGTATAAATCTTATGCCTTTATCAATCTTCAAGGAGTTAAAGCTTGATGATGAAGTTAAAAGGACAAATATGGCCTTGCAATTAGCCGACAAGTCTATTAACCATCCTTTTGGCATAATAGAAGATGTACTAGTTAAAGTGGATAAATTTGTATTCCCAACTGACTATGTTGTGCTAGATTTTGCATATGATGAAAAGTGTCCTATAATCTTAGGAAGACCTTTTATGCACACTGGCAAAGCATTGATTGATGTTTCAGAAGGTAAAATTAAGTTACGGATAGGAGATGATACGACTGAATTTAACATGGGTAAAGCTGATAAATATCCTATGGATGAAGATATTTGCATGAAACTTGACTTGATTGATGCTTACATCCAAGAAGTTGTTAAGCTAGATTTCATCCATGAATATGATGTTGAGGGGTTGAAAAATTCCTTCGATCCTTAAATCTCTTATGTTTTCCTACAAATATGTATAGTATTATATAGTATAGTTCTGTACGGGTCAAGACCGAATTCTAAGCAGAAGCAAGAATAACGGGAATTGACGACTCCCATTAAAGAGTGGATACTGTTTGATCAACTTTAGCTTTCACTTGCATACCTTACAACTTTGCTTTGCTTTCTACTTATACTTTCTATTTCAAAGTTTATGATATGTCTATGTGTCATAATGGGTATTTCGTGTTAAGTCTTTTATGTTAATCAAGTTATATGCATTGGAGTTAATTTTAAGAGTAGTTTCGGGGTTAACAATATCGTGTATAATCAGTGGATCTATGATATAACGCTGTTTAGTGAGCCAACATTTTTGGAATGGTAACTTGCTAAATGTGGCTATGTGAGAGCGACCCGTACTAAGCATAGTATTGATGTTGTCCATGTTTATATAATTGTCTTAATTCGTTTGCTCTAGGTTTAGAAAAGTCATTTCATGTGTTGCTCTGCGGCGAATAATTAAACATCTGAGTAAGTCTGTTAGATTAGTTTAGTGAATCGTAACATCTTTTTTGAACTTGCATGCTTTCTCTGCTATCCTTATTTCGTAGGGAAAATCTATATATTTAGATTTTCTAATCTTTCATACCTATATTTACTCATTCTTCATTCTATCCCTCCTACCTAAAATGTCAAATTTATTTTATTTTCTTTATTTTATCCTTTTTTCCTATTTGATCTTTAGAACTAGTCCTTCCCTGTGGGATCGATATCTTTTAAAACTACATCGCAACTGTATACTTGCAATTATCATCATTTTCTTATTTTGATAAGGGGTATTGATAACACCTATATTTTACGTGAGTAAGTTTTTGGCACCGTTGATATATAGCCGAATCTTGCAAACAAACTATTAAACTTATCAGTAGAAAAGTGGCGAACACTAAGCATAGTATTATTGTTGTCCAGGTTTTTATAAGTGTCATAATTTGTTTACCCTATATTTAGAAAAGTCATTTCATGTGTTGCTCTGTGGTGAATTATAGGATATTTGGGTGTCTAGAACCGAGTTTGTTAAAGTTATCTAGTGCATAAAACATAATTGATTATTTTGTATATTTTACTCTACTATACTTGTTCTTAGGGAATATCTATATGCTTTGCATATTCTCTAATCTATTCATGCATCTATCCATTCATCAGTCCACCATTCCAAAACCCTGAACTTATTTTATTTTCTTTTATTTCGTAACTCTAGTTGATCCTTAGATTGAATTCCTTTCCTGTGGGATTAATATCTTTTAAAACTACATCGCAACTGTATACTTGCAATTATCATCATTTTCTATTTGATAATCGGTATTGATAACACCTGTTCAATTTAGAACTTTTATATTATCAATAGAAAAGTGGTGAACAAGTGTTTGGTACCATTGCCGGGGAAGGCAAGTGCGTTCTAGAGATCAAATTACCGGATAACGGGCAATTATATTTTATGTATCAATTAGATTTTTATTTTTGGTTTTAAGTATTTATATTTTGTTATTAACATATTTTTCTTGCTTATTCGTTGAGTTCTCTTTCTAGCATGTGCATGCCAAGTACGCGTAGTTCGGGAGAAAGTTTGGCATCTTTCGAATCAGAAATAGAACTATTTGGTAATAGCAAAAAACAGATAAAAAAGAGACAAAGAAAAAGGATGGCTGACGAAGATCAATAAAATCAAGATTAACCTCAACCAAGGCTCATGGATTATGTCATTCCGACCATCAATCGTAACAATCGGGGAATTGCACCAATTGACGTAAATCAGTTTGAAATCAAGCTAGCATTACTTCAAATGCTCAGCAATAATGTACAATACTATGGTCCACCCAATGAAAATCCGAATGCTCACATTGCAAACTTTCTAGAAGTCTGTGATACTTTCAAAATTCCCAATGTTCCTGAAGAAGCAGTTAAACTTTGCTTATTCTCATTTACGCTCCATGACAAAGTGAAAGTTATGTTGAATTCATTACCCCATAATTCAATCACCACTTGGAATTAATTAGCACAACCTTTTCTGACTAAATACTTTCCTTTAGCCAAAACCGCAAGACTCATTAAAGAAATCACTTCCTTTACTCAAAAGGATAGTGAATCCTTGTACGAAGCTTGGGAATGTTATAAGGAACTTTAGCGAGTTTGTCCTCATCATGGTTTACCCCAGAATGTGATTCTACAAACTTTCTACAATGGAATAAATCATGCAACAAGAGGAGCGATTGATGTTATGGTGCGAGATATCTTATGAAGAAAACTAGTCAAGAAGTTTTTGATCTTTTGGAAGATATGTTAAATAACAATAGTATGTGGCCAGTGGAAAGAGCATAAGTAAGTACTACTAATCCTACTCATTCACATGCTTCATCTACATCTTCTAGTTTATTAAAAAGGTTAATGAATTAGACCCTATTTCTGTTATGCAAGCGCAAATATCTGCATTATCTCATAAGATAGATAATATGCATATAAGTAAGAGTAACCCTTTGACATGTGAAAATCATGGCCAAATAGGACACACAACTTTTGAGTGTAACTTTAACCCATGTGTAAGGGAGCAAATAAGTTATGTTCAAAGTCAAGGAAATTCTTATGGGAATAATGGAAATAATTATAGGAGTTCTAATTGGAAGTATGGTGATAATTAATAAAAGAATTATCAGAGTAATGATAGAATTAGTCAATTGGCTAATAAGATAGTCTAATTTCTAGAAGGAGTTTGTAATAAGAAATCAGAAAATGAGGAATGTTACAAGAAGTTAGAGAATAAGATGGATCAAATGTTTAAAAATCAATCATCATCTATTCATAATTTGGAAATACAAGTTGGATAATTAGCGAGTGCTATTCCATCTAGAGGAAAAGGCCATTTACCTAGTAACACAGAAGGAAATCCTAAGGAAAATGTGCCTGCTATAGCCCTTCGTAGTGGTAAATTACTAGATAAATTAGATCCCTCGGGTATGCTTGCTAATGATGTTGTTGAACTGCCGGATGATTATCCGAGTAAATCCAATGATACAGCAGGAGTGGATGAAAAACTTAATTCCTAAAAGGTTAATCCCCCTCAACCACCATTTCCACAAAGAATGAAGAAGAAGAATGAGGATAAGCAATTCATCGAGTTCATCAACAAACTTAAAGGTCTGGAAATCAATCTTTCGTTCATTGAAGCCATTAGCCAAATTCCAAACCATGGTAAGTTTATTAAAGAACTTTTATCTCGTAAGAGTAGTTTAGAAGGAATATCGAAAGTATCTTTAACTGAAGATTGTAGCAAAATAATAACCGCTACAATGCCCACTAAACTTAAAGATCCGGGAAGTTTCACAATACCGTGTAAACTTGGAAACATTTCCTTTCCAAAATGTTTATGTGATCTTGGGGATAGTATAAATCTTATGCCTTTATCGATCTTCAAAGAGTTGAAGCTTGATGATGAAGTTAAAAAGACAAATATGGTTTTGCAATTGGCCGACCAATCTATTAAAAGTCCTTATGGCATAATAAAAGATGTGCTAGTTAAAGTGGATAAATTTTTTTTTCCAACAGACTTTGTTGTGATAGATTTTGCATATGATGAAAGATGTCCTATAATCTTAGGAAGACCTTGTATACATACTAGCAAAGCATTGATAGATGTGTCAGAAGGCAAAATTAAGTTAAGGATAAATAACGATAGTGTTGAATTTAACATGGATAAGGCTTATGGATATCCAATGGATATAGATATATGCATGAAAGTTGACTTGATTGATGCTTGGATTCAAGAAGTTGTCAAGTTAGATTTCATGCACAAATATGAAGTCAAGGGGTTGGGAAACTCCATTGGCTCTTAAATCTCTTATCTTTTCCAAAAATATATATATAGTAGTATATTTTTATTTTATTTTTGTGTGTTTTTAAGTTAGTGTTGTTTTAAAATAAAAGAAATGTGAAAATTTTTTGGATTTTTAAACATTTCGTGCTCGCGACTTGTTTCGCGCTCGTGAATATAGTTGTCAAAACATTCTATTTTTGTGTAAGGGTAAGTCACGATCGCGACCTATGCGATTTCACAGCAGTTATTGCTGTAACGGTTATTTTTCAAATGGTTATAATTGGAAATATATCAGTTGAAAAAGTATTATACCCTATTTCCTATATATATATAACTATTTTCCTAGTTGATTTTCACAAATCAATCACTCTTTTACACAAATTCTATCTCTTGCAAAACAATTTTCTCTGTTTTTACCCAAAATCAAAACACAAACCTTTCTTTCAATTCTTGAATTAAAATTTGAAGGCTCCAAAGAAATCAACAGCAACCAAGGGAAAGAACAAATTGGTTAATCAACAAACCGAGTATGGATGTCCTTTTCCGATCTATGGTGAAGAAGAAGTCGAGAGATACAAGAGAATCAAGAACATTGATTTCCAAGGTACACTCTTTTATGATCCTACTTTTGCAATTGATTCCAGAATACATGCCAAAGTAGAGGAATATTTTTCACTATTTAGGTTGGAAAGCTTTGTGAACATGCGTTTCCCGTTTAATGAGGAATGAGTTCTTGAATTGTTGGTTACTATTACGGAGGATGGAAATTTTCTCAAGAGGAAATTTAGGAATGAAGGAGAAGAGTATAAGTTCAATCTAATGGATTTAATCAAGTGGTTTTTTTTGGAGTAACCTATGAAGAGATTGAAAAAGAGGACGATTATGATTTAACGAATGTATGGATTGAGTTAACAGGATTGGATCGATACGATATCAAAAACTCATCCAACAAGAACATTCGAAGTAATAGCCTTCTTTACCTTTGGTAAGTGTATAATTAAACTTATTATCAATATAATTTTACACACTAAACACTATAATTTAAGTCATTTTTATACTTCATATAAAAGATTTCACGTGGTATGTAGTTGTTTTTGATGCAAATGCAGATACTAGGTAAATCTTGGGAGTAAAATGATCTAAAGTGGAATTCTATGTAAAAAGAGTGA
>CATIWQ010406915.1:0-12953 GCA_949673415.1 Euphorbia schlechtendalii | reverse complement strand
CATCAAGATCAAGATTGGAATTATGAAATTGAATTGTGACTGATCACTGACTGATTTGTGGACTCTTTAGATGTAACAATAGCAGACAACTCAGGCCGAAATCAGCAAGTTGAGGGCTTGAGGATGAGGCAGCCGTGAATTGGTTATGCAGGCAGATTGGAATTTGAAAATTGATTGGTAGAATCGGTTATTTATAGCACTATAGCAGACTAAGCAGAAGCAGAGTTTTAAATGTAAAAAACTAAGGTATTCTGTACTGAACAGAGTTGATACACGTTTAGTACTGTGTAATAAATAGGAAAACTAAAGTATTCTATACTAAATAGGAAAACTAAAGTAATTCTGTGGCTTTCTAATTCAAAACTAAATAGGAAAAAGGCAGTAGAGTTTTAAGAGATGAAAATATAAATTAAAAAACCCTAAAACTACTTCTTAACTGCCATTATGCGCCTTTGGCGCCTTATATGCGCCTTGCGCCTCACATACAAAGGCGCATGCCTTTGTCATATGCACCTCCTATAGGGCTAGGAGGCGCCAGCCTCCTCGCCCAGTGCACCTAGCGCCTAAGGCGCGCCTTTGACTACACTGGATAGGGGATGTCTTGCTGTTACCTTTATTCGTTGCATCTGTTCATACTTCATAGGGTGTCTTTTCGTCATTCTTGAAGATATTCTGGAAATGCTTATTTGATGCTTTTTGACACTTTGATCTCTTTTTACTTTTATATGCCTTCCATGTGTCTTGTCTCTTTTAATTAGGGTGTAGATGTTTGAAGTTGCTCTCAAGCCTTTGTCTGCAGCTATTATGTACACTGATCATATAGTTTCCTACGAGATTCACTTATAGTTGTTCTTGCTTTTTTTATGCATAGAGATGAGGATTTTCTCGGCCTTCAATTACTAATTTCAAAGCAATTCACTTGTAATTCACTTGCAGCTCTGTGCTCTATTTTTATGATATGACATGAAAGCATTGCCTTCATGAACAGTGATGGATGTGGACAATTTTATGTGGTTGTTTTATACTTATAAACGCCAATAGAATTAAGGGTAAACTTCAAAAACATGCCATGTTGTTTCACTCAGTTTCAAAAACATGCCTTGTAAATTTTTTTTTTCAAAAACATGCCCTGTGGTTTGTAACTATTAGCAAAAAGAGGAAAAACATATTGTTTCATTAAAAACAATAGTGTAAGAGGAGGTATTTCAATCAATTTAACATTCCTATAATTTAACCATATTATTTAAGAACTATACATCAAAATTTGAATAAAATTCTAAAATTCTTCATTTTATTATGATTTTTTTAAAGTAGTCATCACATTTCAAAAAAATGTGCTTCTCAAAAAATTTAAATTTTTATTATTAAGGTGTATTGTATTTTTATTAACCAAGTTTCAAGAAATTCAGTTCAAAATTGATAAGATTACCCTTTCATATGACGTAATTAAAAATTGAAAATCATTTTTTGCTAACAATTACAAACCACAGGTATATTTTTGAAAAAAAATTCCACAAGACATGTTTTTGAGAATGAGTGAAACCATATGGCATGTTTTCGAAGTTTACCCTAGAATTTACTTCATATACTTTTTAATTTCCTGATTACTATGTCTTGGCTGGTTAGATTTGTATTATGAAATTATAAACTAGTAGTGAGCCTAGTAACTAACTTTGTGTTGTATCTATGAATGCAGATTAAAAGGGAAATTAAAATATTGCAAAATCTATGTGGAGGGCCTAATATTGTGAAGTTGCTTGATATTGTTAGAGATCAGCAATCGAAGACTCCAAGTCTTGTTTTTGAACATGTGAATAATACCGATTTTAAAGTGCTCTATCCAACACTATCAGACTATGACATTCGATATTATATCTATGAACTGCTGAAGGTTAGCTATTTAAATTGTTTATGTGTCTTGTGCATATGATATCACACGGTTCTGCTCCTTAAACAGAAAAGACACATTTATTTTCTTATTAATGAAAAGAAGGAAAGTGGAACATAGGACCTTCTTAGTTGATGTGCTTTGACTGCTTATAATGATTTAGCTCTAGAAAAAAAGGATATTTATTTCTGCTGGTTCTTTCTGATGACCTTATTCACTGGAGCCTGCTTCGGTATGCAACGGAAAACAGCTTTACTTCCTTCTTCAACATGCTCAAACTGGCACTAAAATCTAAAGTGGCTTTTTTTCCTGGCGGTGCTATATTCTGCTGCAGTAGTTGGTTTATACATAGTTGTTAGGTGTGCCTAACGTAGGGCGCCACCCTTGGCGCCTCGGCATAGCACAGGCGGGGTGTTGTTCAACAGGCGCGCCTCAAGAGCGCCTTTGAGCGCCTCACAGGGGCGCCTCAGAGCGCGAGGCGCTCCTCACGGACATTTCTATCTTAAGGGGGTTAATTTTGCATAATTATGTTTTTTACATCCATTTTTAAGAGTTTTAAATAATAATATAAGGCTAGATATTCCTAATTCAATTCTTATTAAGGCTAAATCAACTCAAGGATAGATATTCTTAATACAACATGCAAAATTTACATATATATATACCTCCAACATTTCTTTTTAATGGTTTTAACTTACTTTAATATATTTTCCATCTATTTTAAGAGTTTTAATGAAAGAAATAGAGTGTAGATATTTGTAATTCAATTCATTTTTAAGGTTGGATTAATTCAAGACTATATATTCTGAATGTAATATGTCAATTTTACATGCATATGTACCTCTAACAATTCTCTTAGTTCTTTTTTGTTATGTTATTGCATCTAACTTCACTTTGTAAGAAAAATATTTTTTGTAAATTTTTGGCGCCTGATGTACCTCAGGCACTCGCCTCGCCTTCAGGCAAGGTTAGCCCTCTTGCGCCTAGCGCCTCTAACAACTATGGCTCTTATATATATATATATATATGTGTGTGTATGTATGTATGTATGTATGTATGTATGTATGTATGTACAAATCCACAATTTTCATGAATGGGATGTGCTTTTTGATGCAGAGGGAGGTGTGTCAGCTGATTCCATCTTCTGCCAGTGACCAAAAAGGCGTAAGTTGTTTTACTTGTTATCTTGTCTCCATTGCCCTTCATTGTGAACAGCTACCATTAATATAAAACAAAAATGAGGTTTTCATGTAGAGTTGAAGCTCATTTGTAGAGTACGCGTTCTGAAGTATTTGCACTTGGCAGTTTCAGGACTTCGTAACATACTTGAAGCAAAGGGAATGCGCTGGTGTTATCAAAATCCCAGCTGTGAAATCAATATGGGCAAGACTTCTCTTCATACTTCCCTACTCTCATGAAACTTGCTCATTGCTCTCTGTTACACCCAACACATCCAATTCCTTGATCGGTTTAGTTTTGCCCAAAGAAACAAACTTCGAATGGGCTTGATTCTTATACACAACCAACTTAGAATAATTCTACGTACTTAGTTTTGAAGGAATGTATGTTCTGGGAAAGAATGTCGTCGTAATATGGATCCTCGTTCTGGTTCTACTTCCTGCTGTTATTGCTTTTACCTTCTACTAATATTTAGTGATCTGCATCCAATGTGTCACGTTATAGGCATCTTTATTTTTGTTCTGTTAGAAATTTTGAGTCCTAATGCCAATTATTTATATTTGGTATGTACATTTTTCCTTTATTCGAATTTATTTGTCTTAGTCTTGATGCTTTATCATATATGTATCATTACCCTAAGTTTATCTTCTTCTAACAAAATAATAACAATGAATATAGAATTTTGCGTAATCTCAACATTGATGAACAATGAATGACAGAACAAAATTTTCTTGTCTTTCGCTTTTGTTTCAATTTGCTTTTCTTATCCAAATCCAGTTCTAATTGCTATAACTCCTTTGAAACTTTCAATTGCCAAAAAGTTTGCTATTTGTGTCATTTGAGTTTCAATATAAAAAAATTGATCATGAGTGATTTCAATATAATTGTAGTTGTAGGCAAATTCATAAATATATTTTATTTTACTTTTTCAACATTAAATAATAGTTGTAATTAGATATTTGCAATTTTTTTTGCTATTTTTAAAGTCAGATCAACAACAATAAATAACTATCAACATCATCTAACTACGACTACAACAACTATGTAAAAACTACACCAAGTAGGTCCATAGAGTATAAAATTGCATTAGTATGTTTCATTTGTATGCTTTGAAACGTAACCAATGTTTTAGTTTAATAAATTTGATGTGTTTCTATAAAAATCTTAGGTTTGAGTCACATCTGGGAGTAACTTAAATTGTGCAAAAAATGTTTTTGAAAAATGTTTAATATGTATGTTTCTTTAGTTTGCCGACTAATCAAATAAAATAAAACATATTTTTGAGTTTTAATTGAACTATCATCTGTCCCAAGAAAAATTAAAATCTAACAACAAATGTGAAAACAAATCATGGTTGCGGTTGGTTTAGTAAAATTTGGCTAAATTTTCTATAAAATCCACCATCTTTCTTACGGATTCCTGGTTCTATCAATGTTTTTAATGTCTTTGAGGTCAATTTCTTTTCTCCAAATTATATTCCATTCCGCGATCGAAACACTGATTAAAGATTGTCTCAATAAATTTCCAAGTATCTTGAATTTTAAAAATAGATAAACCCACAAACTATCTCACCCTTGCCATTCTTTGGGATCAATATCCATTCACAATGTTTAGGAGAAATAACTTGGCAGATACCACTGCTCTTATGTGTAAAAGGTGTTATAGCAAGCACATAAAAGTGATTAAAAAAACTCTGGTGAAAGATTCGTTAAAACAAAATTATTTGCAACTACCAAGCCTTCCTAATAATAACACACCACCGGCTCATTTGTACTCCCTCCATTTCAAAATAACTATCGCTTTTAGGTTTGTCAATACCAAGACGACATTAATTAAAGCAATAAAAATAATTGTTTACCCCTATGACTTTTGTTAATTTGAAAGTTTATAGGATACTTTATTCCTTTTATCATTTTCGATGTGCATTACGTATGGGCAAAATGGATAAAATTTTAAAAATGTGCATTAAAATCCTAAAGCAACAATTATTTTGAAACGGAGAGAGTAATAGTGTTCAAACGGCAAAATACATCTTGAACCCCTAAACTTGACATCTTTTGCCTATTACTCCCCTAAAATTTCAAATGAACCTTTAAGCTCCCTAAACTCAACAGAGTGAACATTCAAGCCTTCTATTAAAATGGTTATGAAAGCTTAGATTGGCTGGAAATGATTAGCTTTGGTTTGACATTTATGCTAAGAAGTATAATTTTTGGTCATGGGCAGCTGTAGAAGAGATTGACACGAGTCGCATCTCACACGTTTGGAAAGGGATTTTGGCATGATGTGTTTCTAATGATGAATGGTGGAGTGTGTTTAAATCCAATGTTAACGTGGTGATTGGGGATGGTTTGGATAGCTCTTTTTGGTTCGATAATTGGACCTCGGAAATTCCATTGGCCGAGTTGTTTCCAGATGTGTTCGGTCTATGTAATTGGAAACGGTGCTCGGTGTTCGAGGGATTCCAAGCTTTGTTCAGTTCAGCCCATTTTCAAGACCTTTTTGGAAGCGAAATCTGAGATTGTCGACTCGTGAAAGATGTTTGCAACTATGGGAATGGATTCGACACTCTAATCCTAACATTTTTCTAAGTGTTGCAGGTGAGTTTGGCGGGCAGCAGGGGGCGGTATTGCAGCTCTACGGGGCTGCTGTCTGTGACAGTTTTCAATGGGTTGGTGGCACGTCGTGAACGTACTCGGCAGGTAGCTTCGTCGAGTGTTTTACAAGGCAAGAACTAACTTTTTGACTAGTGATGTTGACATAATTTGAAGGTCTTGTCTCACGCCGAAGGTCAAGTTCTTTGGTTGGCTAGTCTTCCACAAAAGATTACCTACAAAGTCATTTTTATACGAGAGGGGATGCATTGACAACCAATCTTGCCTATTTTGTGACGATGTTGAATCCATGGAGCATGTCTTATTTCATTGTTTGAAGGCGCAAGCTGTTTGGTGCGATCTTTTCTGATTGTTTGGTGTCGTGGTGACTATCCCGAACTCGGGACAAAGTTTCTTGGTGTTGCGGCGGAACCTCTTCCGTGTGGGGATTGGTCGTGATTTTGCTACATCGCTTTGGTTTTTCATCGCGTGGAATTTATAAAGAAGAAGAAACAAAGTTATTTTTTACGATGCTTACCAGGAGGGGGATTTAATTTTAGCAAGTTTTTATCAATGCCGTTTCTTTTTCTCATGTAATAGGAGTGTTTTGCCTTTTGGAGTGGGTGATTTAATCACTCAACAAAACTTTTTGCTTGATGTACATAACTGATCGTTCTCCCCTGGAGAACATTTTATTTTTATTTTAATGGAAAGAGGGGTGGGTGTTTTGTAGGCAAGCAAATGCATCAACCTAATTAGAACGTTCGCCCCGAAATTTTCAATCGCTCCAACCTTTTTCCAATGGAGGGAGACATTGTTCCTCCGGCGGTTTTTCAAAAAAAAAAAGGAGGGCAATAGACAAAAGTTGTCAAGTGTTAGGGAGGTTAACATGTGTTTTGTCGTTTCCAAATACTCCAAAAACTACTTAACGACCTATTACGTAGATGGATATAAAAGAAAAAGAAAAAACATAAGGCATATTCAACATAAAAATAACTAATCGAAATCATGTACAACATAGTACTCGTAAAACATGTTGATATTATGTTCAACGGTTCAAAACCCAGATTAAGACCTTGGGAAATTGGGTCATTAACTCTTCCAAATTTGAATTGCATTATCCTTACTACCAACCGTCAAAGCCAATAATCCTACAAAGAAAACAGCCACATCATATAAATTTTATCTTTTCAGAAGACAAAAGTTTTGATAACATGTTGAGAAGAGGGATTGTTATCTCTTTGCTAGACACTTTTTTGATACAAGTAAGACGTTAATGTAGTAAACTGGGGAAAGAAATATATATATATCTTAAAAATTAGGCTCATATTAATCTATACAGTATGGGGAATACTTTAAAACTGGAATTTGATAAAAAAAATATAGATAAAAATTTAGCTACTAGTTTAGAAAAAACAGTAGTCCACAGCCAAACGTAGCACTGCAAATTAAGAGTATGTTTATGCATAATACATTCTACAAAAACCTAAAATAATACATGAGAAGTATGCTTATGCTTATTTTTTTCAAAAAAAAAAAAATACATTCTACAAAAACCTAAAATACATGAGAATAATTCATACTTCTTTTCCACAAATTCATGATGCAACTAGCTATTGAAAAACTTCAGTAATTACTGCTAAAGCTTTTTCACTTGTAGCATTGCTGCATCCAGAAATTCGAACACTAATTGAACTATAAAGTCATTTAACAGCGCAATCTTGTACCAAGATTATTGTTGTGGTAATATCGTGTGGCTTTTAATCTTTATTATCGTTAATCGCTAACAAGTTCAATGTGCGCCTTCGTTATACCTAAATCTTAAGTATTCAGTTCATATTTTGAACTCGCTTGTACTTTTTACTTCGAAATGGCATAAGTTATATTTAAATATAATTGGATCGATTAGTTGACCAATGCAATCGTAATATTTCATCAAACAAGTTAGGAGAGTGCGGAGTATACGGTTGTTCGACTTCTATTACGATATCGAAGCTCCAAGGGCAGCGTCCCCGGCAGCAAGGTCCAGAGGCGACAACCCTTGGCAGGATCGAGGGGTAGCGTCCTTGGCGGGGTTCGGGGACAGGCTAGGGTTGAGCTATTTTCCGTGATTACCCCAAAAAGTCACGTTCTTTAGACCAAAAACCTATCATTTTCCAGAAAAGTCATCTATTTTCGGTTGATTTTTTTTACTATAAAAACCTTGCATTGGACAATAAACAGATTCAGTTCATTTTCATCTTTTCAAAATAAATTATCATTTTAAATTCCCCGTTAAAATTTTGATTCTATCTAATTGAAATATTTGGTGGAATCGTCAAATAATCAGGGACTCTATCAGCTATTTAGCTTGTGTCATTTTGGGCTTACTTATGACAATCAACAATATAAATTAATCAATTTGATGTAGCTCAATTAATACACTTCTCAAAATAGGAATGAGAGTTCGTGGGTTCGAAATCCAACCTCTTTAAAAAATATTCATATTTCTCGGAAAAAAAACAAATGTAAATTATATTATTGAAAACTAAAAACAATCTAAAATTACACTTATATCGTTTTAACTCAAATTTTCAACATAAGAATTTCTAAATTTTCATTACTATAACAATATGGTCTAGTTCAACTGAAAGATGTGTAAAATTCGTCCAATGAAGATATGAATGACTGTGACAACTTAATTTTTAGTATTATTATCCACGTCGACAACTATACTTTACCCTCAATGTAAAGAGAGATTTCAAGTGACAACAAAAAGAAAAGGAGTAAAGCAAGAGTAATTGTTGAAGAAGTAATAGCCTTTAGCCTTATATTTCTATAGTTGTTAAGGCTTTATTCTTTCAACTTATACATTAACTACCAAATTGAACTGAATTGAACTTAGATACATTTAAAATTAATGTAAATTTATAAGCATGGAATGTATATTATTATTGAACTAAATGTATTATATTTTGAAAAATAACATATTCCAAATATTATAAATCATATAAAATAAATATAAAGATTCAGGTTAAAATAACAAAGGATGGTCCACATATCATAACTCAACCGACAGAAAATTAACTATCCCATCAAGTCTCGTCCAATCCATTCAATCAACAAACTCCACTTCAAAAGTGTATACAGTAACATATATTTCTCCTAAGAAAGGCCCACGAGAAATAGAAAAAGAACCAATTCAGGCCTTGAAATATGAAAAGCCCAAATTGAATTTTTACTTGAAGAAATAGCATGTGAGCACGCTGCCCCAGCCAATGAATTGAGGAATTCAAAGGGCAGTCAAATCATTGGGAATCCAACCAAGGAATAAAAATAGCAGCTAAACATTTATGAAAGAAATGGTATAGGAGTTAGTGTGTGTTTTGTTTTGTATTAGTGGGTTCTACTTTTCATTTTCTTCTCACATACATACTGTCATTCACTCAAATTAGTTCTGACATTTTCCCAGAGCATCTTAATAACTCAATCATTCACTGTTTAATGCTTAGCTTATTTACTTTTATTCTACCAAACATTTTGAATTAGAAAACCGAGCTTTGTAGAAATTATTTTTTATGTATATTTATAGGTTTAAACAAGTATAAACAATTCAAAGCTTAAATGACTTTGTAACAAAATTGGAGCGAAGCGTATTTTTCTTCCGGTTTTTAAAACTTTTCGATGCTTTAGTTAATTATCAAGTTAGATTATCACAGCTTATCACTTATGAAGAAAATCTAAGATGTGTTGTATCACATGCATGTGGTATAAAATGTGATATGTCATCTCACACCATATAAATACAGGAGTTCTGACTAAATCAATTAAGTCTATTAAGTTTATTATTTTTCTATCAAACCCACACGATCAATTGTCATTGGATACAACAAAACTATTCGACAAGCATATCAAGCCACTTGACGCCAAGGTACTCCAAACGAAACTACCATGAATCATCTAAGATAATAATCTTTTCCTTAGTCATGATGTGTGTAATGACTTTGTCTCCAAAATTCATTTTTACAGTACTAAGTCCTCTATTTCCCTTGTACACATGGGATCAATTTGACTTATCGAATTCCACGCATTGAAAACATGTCGTTAGTACCAGTAATCGATATGACATTTACTATTTATGCACTCTCCCACCCTTTTCCTTGTTTTGTTTTTCTACCAAGAGCTAATTTTAAACATTACTATCATTTTTCAGTTTTCCTGTATATGTGTATGTATAATATACTTTACATCTATACCTAGCAAAAAAAATTTAAAACATCTAAACTTTACTTTAGTTGAATTCACCTCCATCTTTGCTCTTTTTGTGGTGGTGAGGGGGATTAATTAAACATATAACGACATGAACAAGTTTAAGCGCATGGAATATTGTAGATGCTTGGTATTTAATTAAATATTATGACAAATTTGTTGCTACAATGTTACAATAAATACCACATATTGTCACTCCTTTGGTAGCAAAAATGTGTTAAGTTACTGGCCGACACCAAAAGGAGTTAGGTAGAATGGCAAAGTATGCAAAAAAAAAAAGAAAGAGGGGAGGGGGACTTACATCACTTATTTAGTGCATTCATTATCTGTTACTTCTTTGAATAACGATTCTGCTCAAGCTTAACTTCAGAAGAAATTGATTCAATTAAAGGCGTTTTGAAAAACCTATTCAACAACTTTTAAATTTTTTTTTTAAATACTATTAATTATAATTATTTTGTTATAATTGCTTTTAGATATTCCAGACACAAAAATTATTGTCTAACAATAATAAGCTACCTGCATGCTAACGTCTACAACTATACCAAATGGAATTTCATAATACACTAATGACCAAACCAAAGTAATTAAGAGAGTAGTTGGATATATAGAAGCAATGGTCATTCAAAATTTCAATGAATATCCAAATAAAAATTCTGTAACCTAATGCTACTTGTAAATGAGTAATTAATAAAAAAAAAGATACAGATCAATGTATATCAATTAGTTTGAGAATCTTAAATCAATGAAGTCAACGTCAACAAATTAGAATATGAAAATCAAACAAAAATTATATACAGGTTGGGTCGGTACTAAATTAATTTTCAGCGACTTGATTAACTTCTCATCAGAATCAATTAATGATATGTGTCATTAACTGTTTGAGGAAAAATTAAAATCAATATGAAAATAATAAAATAAAATTAATGATATGTTGCATTCTGCAAAATAGGAAAACAAAAGAACTGCGGTGAAACGACTTGGTTAGGGATTATTAGACCAATTAAAGATTAATATGAAAGTTACAAAATGGGACCCCAAATGTCATTATGTATAGTCATTCAATGTTTGGTTTGGTTGTTGGCAGCTTTTAAAAACAACTCCATACTTCACTATTTCATCCCTACCATCATCTTTTGCATAACAAAATAGAATGTAGGGGACGTAACTCTGGTTGTTTTTAAGTGTTTTTTAGATTTTTTATTTTTATTTTTTTACTCTTAATTTAGATTATCAAAGTAATTTTTTATAATTTTTTATAATTTACTCGTATTAATTAAGAAATGAAATTATAATTTAATCATTTGATTGTATAATAATTATTTTATAATAATTTGATGGAAAAACTCTAAAACAACACTTAAAAGTTAAAATCAAAAAGAGTATTTATCAAATAAAACATGTTATTATCAGTTCTATTTTATTTCATACCATGAATGAAAAAATATCTAAATTTGTATAGTTGTCTCGTTCCTTCTTGTTGCTTCAATTAAACAAAGAAGGGGAATAAGCATTGACATTGAGTTATGTCTCCTACCTACTATCACATTGTATTTATAATTTATTAAGTAGTGGGATGTTAATATTTTTAGGAATACTTAACTTTAAGTCTGAGTTATGGTGACTTATTTTTAACAAAGTTAATTTTACTTTATCTTTTATCACCATTTGATCAATCATCACATCATTGATCAATAGTGATGAGGGGCAAAGTAATGGTGACACCATATATATTTCCGTGACTTTATAGTAGATTTATATAACTGCTTGCACTTGGAAGATGATTAATTTATTCAGGACTTTCTTTTTAATTAAGAAAATATCTAAATTATTGAATATATAACAAATCAAGATTTTACTTTTATCACCAAGCTTAAATTATATTTTCTGAAACTTTGTTATACAAAAAAAACTAGTTTGAGTTAGTAAAAGGGGATAAGTGATAATATATTAATACCTACGGTAGTTAGAGTATATGCCGCTTAATTTTAAGCACAACAAATAACGGTATAATAGAACACACAACTTAACACCATTATAAATGAAAAATTGTTTAGTAATATTTAAAATGGAAAAGTTGTAACACCCAAAAATTACTAAATTTTGATATCGATATATTATTACAATATTAAAAGAATGATAAGAAAAAGTTAAAGTTCGATAATAGTCAAACAAAGCGAAGTTTGACCGCCAATCAAACTTCTCTGCGTAATCCTCATCTCACCCTCTTCATTTCTTCATTTCTCTTCTCCTTTTTCATCCCATTTCTTTCAAAACTTCCATAATCTAAAAACTTCCGATTTCTTCGTTTCGACTTCGAATTCTTGTTAGAAATCGATCTCTAAGCCATCTATCATCATCAATTTCAATGAATCAAGGCTAGGAGAAGAGAATTTCAGATTCTAAGTTCTTCATGAATAGTAAATCGAATTGGGGGTAAGTGAAATTAAGGTTTCATTAGTATAGATCATGATAGATTAAGCATATTTAAGGTATTTGAAGGTATACTTAAGTAGTATTTTGATAGAAGTAATTATGATTTTTGTAGATAAAGCTAAAATAAACAAATCAAATGGGAAAGAGGTTGAAGAAGACCATTAAAGAGCTTAAAAGAGGTTTGGGTACACTATTTCGAATTTTCGCTTTTGCTGGAAAATTTCTAGATTGTACCTCTATTTTTGTTTTAATGTTTTCTCATGTTATACTACTCTGATTTGAGCGATTCCTGACTCTATTGATATTAGAAGAAACTAAATTTTATATGTTCAGAAGAAACTTTTGTGAGTTTCGTCTTTTTTCTGCATGAAATTGCCGTTTGAAGTTGAATCATGAAATCTGTTTTTGAAAGTTTTTCAGTTTGCACACTGTTCAGTGTTTTGAGTATAACTTGATCTATATTGATTGGATTTCTATGATTCTTGTGGTATTGAAAAGTTGAGACATATGGCTAGGTATTTTAAGAATTAACTTTTTCTATTTGAAAACATTTTAATAAAGAAAAATGCAGGGGAAGTTAGGTCACGAAATCTGGAAATTTCTGAAAA